>OY744549.1:59647653-59777653 GCA_963556195.1 Sepiola atlantica | reverse complement strand
TTTCTAAATACAATTCTGTAATTTAAAAAAAAATTATCAATTTATTATTTCATAAATTTCTAAATTAAATTCTGTAATTTAAAAAAAAAATTATCAATTTATTATTTTATAAATTTCTAAATACAATTCTGTAATTTAAAAAAAAATTATCAATTTATTATTTTATAAATTTCTAAATTAAATTTTGTAATTTAAAAAAAAAAATTATCAATTCATCATTTTATAAATTTCTAAATTAAATTCTGTAATTTAAAAAAAATATCAATTTATTATTTTATAAATTTCAAAATTAAATTCTGTAATTTAAAAAAAATGATCAATTTATTATTTTATAAATTTCTAAATTAAATTCTGTAATTTAAAAAAAAATTATCAATTTATCATTTTATAAATTTCTAAATTAAATTCTGTAATTTAAAATTTGTTTTTATCAATTTATCATTTTATAAATTTCTAAATTAAATTCTGTAATTACAAAAAAACTTATCATTTCATGATTTTATAAATTTCTAAATTAAATTTTGTAATTTAAAAAAAAAAATTATCAATTCATCATTTTATAAATTTCTAAATTAAATTCTGTAATTTAAAAAAAAAATTATCAATTTATTATTTTATAAATTTCTAAATACAATTCTGTAATTAAAAAAAAATTATCAATTTATAATTTTATAAATTTCTAAATTAAATTCTGTAATTTAAAAAAGAATTATCAATTTATTATTTGATAAATTTCTAAATTAAATTCTGTAATTTAAAAAAAAAATTGTCAATTTATTATTTTGTAAATTTCTAAATTAAATTTTGTAATTTAAAAAAAAATTATCAATTTATTATTTTATAAATTTCTAAATTAAATTCTGTAATTTATAAAAAGAATTATCAATTTATTATTTTATAAATTTCTAAATACAATTCTGTAATTAAAAAAAAAATTATCAATTTATTATTTTATAAATTTCTACATTAAATTCTGTAATTTAAAAAAAAATAATCAATTTATTATTTTATAAATTTCTAAATCAAATTTTGTAATTTAAAATAAAAAAATTATCAATTTATCATTTTATAAATTTCTAAATTAAATTCTGTAATTTAAAAAAAAATTATCAATTTATTATTTTATAAATTTCTAAATACAATTCTGTAATTTAAAAAAAAATTATCAATTTATTATTTTATAAATTTCTAAATTAAATTCTGTAATTTAAAAAAAGATTTATCAATTTATTATTTTATAAATTTCTTAATTAAATTCTGTAATTTAAAAAAAAATATATCAATTTATTATTTTGTAAATTTCTAAATTAAATTCTGTAATTTAAAAAAAGAATTATCAATTTATCATTTTATAAATTTCTAAATTAAATTCTGTAATGAAAAAAAAAATTATCAATTTATTATTTTATAAATTTCTAAATTAAATTCTGTAATTAAAAAAAAATTATCAATTTATTATTTTATAAATTTCTAAATTAAATTCTGTAATTTTAAAAAAAAAATATCAATTTATCATTTTATAAATTTCTAAATTAAATTCTGAAATTTAACAATTTTTTTTATCAATTTATCATTTTATAAACTTCTAAATTAAATTCTGTAATTAAAAAAAACTCATCAATTTATTATATTATAAATTTCTAAATTAAATTCTGTAGTTTAAAAAAAAATTATCAATTTATTATTTTATAAATTTCTAAATACAATTCTGTAATTTAAAAAAGAATTATCAATTTATTATTTCATAAATTTCTAAATTAAATTCTGTAATTTAAAAAAAAAATTATCAATTTATTATTTTATAAATTTCTACATACAATTCTGTAATTTAAAAAAAAAATGATCAATTTATTATTTTATAAATTTCTAAATTAAATTCTGTAATTTAAAAAAAGAATTATCAATTTATTATTTTATGAATTTCTAAATTAAATTCTGTAATTTTAAAAGAAATTATCAATTTATTATTTTATAAATTTCTAAATACAATTCTGTAATTTAAAAAAAAATTATCAATTTATCATTTTATGAATTTCTAAATTAAATTCTGTAATTTAAAATTTTTTTATCAATTTATCATTTTATAAATTTCTAAATTAAATTCTGTAATTAAAAAAAAAAATTATCAATTTATTATATTATAAATTTCTAAATTAAATTTTGTAATTTAAAAAAAAATATATCAATTTATCATTTTATAAATTTCTAAATTAAATTCTGTAATTTAAAAAAAAATTATCATTTTATTATTTTATAAATTTCTAAATTAAATTCTGTAATTTAAAAAAAAAATATCAATTTATTATTTTATAAATTTCTAAATACAATTCTGTAATTAAAAAAAAAATATCAATTTATTATTTTATAAATGTCAAAATTAAATTCTGTAATTTAAAAAAAAATTATCAATTTATTATTTTATAAATTTCTAAATTAAATTCTGTAATTTAAAAAAAAATTATCAATTTATCATTTTATAAATTTCTTAATTAAATTCTGTAATTTAAAAATTTTGTTTATCAATTCATCATTTTATAAATTTCTAAATACAATTCTCTAATTCAAAAAAAAATTATCAATTTATTATTTCATAAATTTCTAAATTAAATTCTGTAATTTAAAAAAAAAATTATCAATTTATTGTTTTATAAATTTCTAAATTAAATTCTGTAATTTAAAAAAAATTTATCAATTTATGTTTTTATAAATTTCTAAATACAATTCTGTAATTTAAAAAAAAATATATCAATTTATTATTTTATAAATTTCAAAATTAAATTCTGTAATTAAAAAAAAAATTATCAATTTATTATTTTATAAATTTCTAAATTAAATTCTGTAATTTAAAAAAAATTATCAATTTCTCATTTTATAAATTTCTAAATTAAATTCTGTAATTAAAAAAAAAATTATCAATTTATTATATTATAAATTTCTAAATTAAATTTTGTAATTTAAAAAAAATATATCAATTTATCATTTTATAAATTTCTAAATTAAATCCTGTAATTTAAAAAAAAAATTATCATTTCATTATTTTATAAATTTCTAAATTAAATTCTGTAATTTAAAAAAAAATTATCAATTTATTATTTTATAAATTTCAAAATTAAATTCTCTAATTTAAAATTTTTTTATCATTTTATAAATTTCTAAATACAATTCTGTAATTTAAAAAAAAAAAAATCAATTTATTGTTTCATAAATTTCTAAATTAAATTCTGTAATTTAAAAAAAAAAATTATCAATTTATTATTTTATAAATTTCTAAATACAATTCTGTAATTTAAAAAAAAATATCAATTTATTATTTTATAAATTTCTAAATTAAATTCTGTAATTTAAAAAAAGAATTATCAATTCATTATTTTATAAATTTCTAAATTAAATTCTGTAATTTAAAAAAAAAATATCAATTCATTATTTTATAAATTTCTAAATTAAATTCTGTAATTTAAAAAAAGAATTATCAATTCATTATTTTATAAATTTCTAAATTAAATTCTGTAATTTAAAAAAAGAATTATCAATTCATTATTTTATAAATTTCTAAATTAAATTCTGTAATGAAAAAAAAAAATCAATTTATTATTTTATAAATTTCTAAATTAAATTCTGTAATTTAAAAAAAAATTATCAATTTATTATTTTATAAATTTCTAAATACAATTCTGTAATTTAAAAAAAAAGGAACTTCAACACTAAGGAGTTATTTCGGAGTCACGAGTCAACCCCTTAACAAGACGGCGTCAGTTGTACAATTTGCTCCATGCAGACTCAATTTTTTTTACCAGGTCCTGTTGGGTGGATCGCTGGAGGAGCAATTCTTTGGCAAGACTATTCGCCTTTCTGACTACCGTCTCGGACCCCTTCAGGATACATCCGGTAATATTTATTTTGGCACTTCTGCAGTCTTTATGAAGCAGCGGATTTTCTGTCCTTCTACTGAAAATAAAGGATACATCCGGTAATATTTATTTTAATCAGTATTAAAATATCAAAAATGAGTTTGTTTTTAATTGCGATCTCGGAGCCGGTGTGCCGTCACCGCCTGTGCCGTCGCTGCCATTGAACAAACTGTTACGATGCTGAAGGAACTTCAACACTAAGGAGTTATTTCGGAGTCACGAGCCAACCCCTTAACAAGACGGCGTCAGTTGTACAATTTGCTCCATGCAGAGACTCAAATTACAAACAAACTCATTTTGATATTTTAATAAAGTCTGTAAAAGTAAACATTTATTTTACGTATGTAAAAGAGTGAGAATAAGCCCTTGAAAATCCGGCTGACTTAATTTTATATATTAGAAGTATAAGTTAGGTAAAATAAAAATTCTCTTTGCATGAAATTAAAAACAAACTCATTTTGATATTTTAATACTGATTGTTATAAGTCTGTAAAAGTAAACATTTATTTTACGTATGTAAAAGAGTGAGAATAAGCCCTTGAAAATCCGGCTGACTTAATTTTATATATTAGAAGTATAAGTTAGGTAAAATAAAAATTCTCTTTGCATGAAATTAAAAACAAACTCATTTTGATATTTTAATATTGATTGTTATAAGTCTGTAAAAGTAAACATTTATTTTAAAAAAGAACTTCTATTACGTATGTAATATTATCCCTTGATATATATTATGTTTGTTTATTGCCTTTTCGTCTCAATATTAAAAGAAAATGTTTACGATTTTTTTAAAATTAATTATTAATTAAAATTAGTTGTACAATTTGCTCCATGCAGAGACTCAATTTTTTTTTACCTGATCCTGTTGAGTGGGTCGCTGGAGGAGCAATTCTTTGGCAAGACTATTCGCCTTTCCGACTACCGCCTCGGACCCCTTCAGGATTCATCCGGTAATATTTTTTTTTCTCATATTCCAAATGTTTTGGTTTTTTCCCAACACATTGCTAAAAGAAATCTTTTCACTCTGTTGTTCCTATTTACTTGCCTTCCCACGAGAGCAGAGTTAGACACAAGGGCATTATTTAATGTTGGGAAAATTCAGCACCCCCCCCCTAAAAAAAAGAAGCACTCTGGATTGGAACAAAAATAAGACTTGCCTCGGTTTAGAAGGATTTTTTGTTCTTCACTGACTGAGGATAGAAAAGATAAAGTATAGTATCAGAACAGGTACTACACTTTATCTTTTCCATCTAACCCTAACCCTAACCCTAACCCTAAACCCTAACCCTAACCCTAACCCTAACCCTAAACCCTAACCCTAACACTTTAAGATAGATGTTGAGCTTCCAGTCGAGGAGAGATTGTGGTAAAAAAAAATTGTTTATAGGTAATAAAAATGTTTTTGTTTTTTTAAAAAGATTATGACATGATGAACTGTTTAGAGTTAAAAGTTATTTAGTATTGTCCATGAAATCTGAAGAAAAACACTTAGTACCGTTCTAGATGACGCGCCTAATTTCCATGACTTTGTGTCGTCAACAATCGGGCAGGTCGTGGAAGCGCTCGAGAGTTACCGAGACGAAAATGCCAAGCGTTAATGGAAGACTTGCAAGAGATAATATAAGACGAATTAATTCAAAGAAAAAATACATAGACAAAAAGATAAAAACCGAACAAAGTGTAGGGTGAGGGGGGTGGGGGTCAAATGAACCATTTTCAATCAAATGTGTAGAAAGAAAATGTTTTTTATTTGTTGGGGGGGGGGGATTTTGTCAATGTTTTCTTTTTCATTTGTTTCGCTGTTTTTCTTTTTTCGTTTTCTTCTTGCTTACATAAAAAACAAAGAAAGAAAGAAAATGGGTTAGGGGTTGGGGCTTCCGTTCTTTGTGATAGCCAAGCCTTGCATTCAAACTGCCAAGCTCTAACTGGAAGACTGGAAGACGATCATATAAGACGAATAAATTCAAAGATTAAAATCATTTTTTTTTTTTTTTTTTGTGAAAATAATGTTTTTTTTTACGGGGGGGGGGTCAAATTTTGTCAATGTTTTTATAAGATAAAAGTAAGAAAAAAATGATATTATTCCGTCAGCACTCGGGCGCTTCCGCGACCTGCCCGATCGTTGTCGACACAAACTCACGGAAATTAGGTACGTCATCTGTAACAGTACTAAGCACCTATTAAACGAGTAAATATGCTAGTATGAACGAAAGAATTTCCAAGATGGCGACATGATTTAATGGAAGTAGTTCATTAGCTAAAAAGCGGAATGAGGTGTACGTTAGCTGAAACGAAGTGAACATTTTTAATTTAAATAAAAATATTCAGTAAAATATTTTACAAAACATAAATCCTGTGTTATCGTAACACAAGTTCTTTTTTTTTTTAAAAACAAAACAATAAAGACATTTTGAAGTGTTTATTTTTTCAATTAAATTATTTTTATAATTCACTAAAAGATTTAGTTTCATTACACATTGTTCCCGTTCCAGTTTTTTGTATCGTTCATGACGCCAACAATGTTAAAATGTGCTTATTTTCTATTACTACGTACTACGAAATTGATTTGAACGCCAACATCTTCAAACACAAACAATTATTATCACCAATACACAATATTTTCGAACAATCTGTCCCCGACGTGAATCTCAACGATTACCCCTCTTACACGTTAATTCTACTTTGAAAAGTAAGCAAAAATAATAATTAAAAGAAACCGAAAAGAAAAAAAATATATTGTAAAATCGGCAAATATTTTAATCATAAACATTTTTTTTAATATTGAGAGCAGACTTTACTTAGTGGTGCTTGTATTTTAAAAGTACGAAAAAAAGTTTTTTTTGTCTTTTACTGTTTGAGAGGTAAATAAGGGGCAGTAACTCTTACCTTGTGACTCGTAAGTGTTCGGATCCGAACTCTTTCAAGTTTGAAGACAAACTGTATTTTACATCAGACAGTGCGAAACAGATTGATTTTTGCAAGCACACAGACTTATTTCTGGTGCAGAAACCTGCAACTGTGGCCATGAGATGCGACTTGTGCCATCACTAGTAAAAACTGATGGCTTCAATTGGCGTTGCACATGTGCAAGTAAAACGTCGATTAGACATAAAAGTATATTTGACAAATCAAAATTAACTATTCGGGAAATATTAAAATTTATTTATTTACAGGCGCGTGGAAAAGCTGATTTTGCTTACATCAAATCAGAGTGCACACTTACGAGTCTCAATAGGAGTTAATTGCCCCTTATTTACCTCTCAAACTGTAAAAGACAAAATAAACTTGTTTTATACAAGCACCGTTTTTTTCTCTATTACTACGAAATACTAAATTGATTTTTAACTCTAAAACGTTCATCATGTCATAATCTTAAAAAAACAAAAACAATTATTATCGTCAATACCCAATCTTTAATCCCTTTTTCGAATAATCTGTCCCCGAGGTGAATCTCAACGATTACCGCCTTTAACGTTTATTCTATTTTGCAAAAATAATAATTAAAAGCACCCGAAAAGGAAAAAAATATATTGTAAAATCGGCAAATATTTTAATCATAAACATTTTTTTTTAATATTGAGAGCAGACGAAAAGATAACAAATCCTTGATTGTGATTGGTGGCGGGCATAAAAACTGCTACGAAATTTTACGTAAAATGATCCACCATTTTCAGGCCATTGTAACGTTTTACAGTGTTAACCATTTTTTTTATGGGAGATAACTTCTGTGCGTTTTTCTTTTTAAGGCGACTTCGTGTTATTTTAATATTTTGCCAGTCGGACTTAGGGTTAGAGATAAAAAGATTAGTTTACTGCCCTAAAAAGTTAAAATGGCCCGAAAATGGGAGATAATTTTACGCTTAATTTGTATGTGAATCTAATCACTCACATTAAATTCTAAAATATTTTTTTTCATGGGTTCACACGTAATCAAAAAAAAGTAGAATCTCATTTTTTTCTTGGGAGGAGATGGATAACATTTTTACTTGTGCCGTTTTTACCTGTGCCATTTTTTAGCGTCCTATTTTTAGCTAAATTCGTTCATTCCCCTAAAATGTTAGAAAATGTGTTTTACTGTTGAAAAAACGGGTGCTTGTACAGATTAGCGTACATATGAACAACTCTGAAAATCACAGTTCCAATTAAATTAACCGCAAAACTCTTTGATATACTTATGTATCAAGCAAAAATAGGTTTGTACACCAAAGATGAGCAAAAACTATCGAGTGGAATTTTAATAAAAAATAAAAATCCGTTATCTCGTTTAATCGGGTTCGGCCATTGAATCGAGCGAAAAACACGAAATTTAGGGGGAGGTAACCAAGTCTGTCATATTAACAAGTAATAAATCAATGGCAGTCATCAAAATGCGATGAAACTGATTTTTATAATAATTAATTCAAATTCTACTCGATCATTTTTCCTACTTTTTTGGTGAGGATACTTATTTGAATCTGCTGCTTAAGTATATTGTAATGATAAAAGAAGAATGAATAAGAATGCCTTTCGTAAAGGTTTTATCAGCTTAAAATATATACACGTGTTTGGCAAAGTCAATATGGCGGAATCCTTAGTTCCGGCCAAAGGGGAATAACCATGCCTCATTTCCTGAAGAGTTACAGTAATTTATTATAACATTTTCCCCTTCAACAATAATCAAGTATGGAATTACAGAAGTTAAATTTAGTCTGTTCTGTACTAGGTTAAAAAGTCCTTATATTTACTTGGAAATCGCCGCATTCTGGACGATCTCCGCACTGACTCACAGGGATTTTTGTTCTCAGCATCCACATCGTGGCTAGTATGGATATGTTCAGGATCAGGTAAGGGATTCTTCTCCTCCACGTCGATATTGTTTTCGTCAGGTGGCGGTTCTTTATGGGCTTCAGGGCTTGCAGTATTGTTTTCATCGTGTTCGTCTTCTTGGTTTGAGGAGTTAGGGGCCAGGTCTCGCACATTGACAGTAGTTTCCGCACCAGAGGGTAGTCGTACATGAGCATAGTAGGGGTTGATGTCTAATAAGGTAGCAGGGGTTACTGGAGGGTCGAGCTTGCTAGACTTAGTATGGTTTCTGACATATACTGGGCCTGGTTTCGCCCAATGGGAACAGAAGTTCCGGAGGAAGATCTACGACTATATTTGAACATTCTCTCATGAGGAGTCATATTGGTGGCAGTGCACAGTAACGACCTGATTGAATGGAGAGCGTTTGGTAGTATCTCTTCCCAATGAGGCAGTTTCATGTTGCTAGAGTGTAAGGTCGTTTGGATGGCCTTCCATAAAGTTCCATTGAGCTTCTCAACTTGCCCGTTACCCTCAGGGTGATACCTACTTGTTTTAGAGGTGGCGATACCTTTGCCACGTAAGTAATCTTTGATTTCTCCTGCAAGGAAGTCAGCAGCTCGGTCAGTGTGTATCATATCGGGCATGCCAAAAATAGCAAATAGTTGGTTTAGGCAATGGATCACGGTTTTGCTAGTCATATCCTTACAGGGGAAGGCAAAGGGAAAGCGAGTATATTCATCAATTATGGTGAGTAAGTATTTGTTACCACGTACAGAGGTAGGTAAAGGGCCTTTAAAGTCGATGTTTAGTCGCTGGAAAGGTAATATAGCCTGTATGAGTGTTCCTTTGTTACAACTGGCAAATTTAGGTTTCAAATACTGACAGGAGGGGCACGAGTCTGTTATGTTTTTAATTTGTTCTAAAGAAAAAGGAAGGTTTCTTGTCCGGATGAAGTGGCTGAGTCGCGTGACTCCAGGATGGCATAGTGTAGCATGCAAGTCGCGGAGGTCTTGCAAAGTGTGCGTCAATGCAGAGATGCGAGAAAACGTATCAGCAGCTGTATTTTCCGTTCCTGGGCGGTAAGTAATGCTGAATTTGAATTGTGACAGTTCGATCCGCCAACGACATATCTTATCATTTTTAATTTTTTATTTTCTCTTATTATCGAACATAAAACTGACGCTCTTTTGATCTGTAATAACTTTGAAATGTCTCCCGAGTAAGAAGTGTCGCCACTTTCGAAGAGCTTCGACAATCGCAGCAGCTTCTTTTTCGACCGCGTGATGTCTAATCTCGTTCGGACTTAGTGTCCGAGAAAAGAATGCAACGGGTCTACCCTGTTGGTTCAGCGTAGCAGCAATGCAGTATTTACTGGCATCAGTTTCCACTACAAATTCTTTGTCCGGGTCAACAGTTATAAGGGTGGCATTACTTAAGTCGGTCTTCAGCGTCTGAAAAGAATTTAGAATAGACGGGGGTAGTGGAAACTCCCTGTTATGGTTCAGCGGCAGTATCTTATCAGAAAAATTTCGAATGAATTTACTATAGTAAGAGAACATACCAATTATTCGTTTTTGCGACTGTAGATTTAGAGGCGGTGGCATTTCAAGGAGTGGTTTTAGCCTCAGGTAATCAGGAGTAATTTGGTTGTTCTGGATTGTGTACCCAAGAAGTGTGATAGAAGTAGTAGAAATGATGCTCTTACTTTGGTTGAGTGTGATGTTGCATTTTTTTGCTACATTATAAAACCTTTGAAGGTTGTAATCGTGTTCTTGTTGATCCTTTCCGCATATCGTGACATTGTCTACATACACAAAAGTATCTGTTAATTTTTCTCTTTCTACAATGTCATCGATGCATCTTTGAAAGGCACTCACTCCGTTAGTGACTCCAAAAGGGATACGAGTAAATTGGTAAAGTTTTCCATTTACTTCGAATGCTGTGTATTTCCGATCGGCGTGACTAATTGGGATTTGATGGTAAGCAGACTTCAGGTCAAGTGTTGTAAAAACGTTGTATCGAGCTATGTCATCAATCATTTTAGTAATGTTAGGCATGGGATAGGCATCCAGTTCTGTAAATCTATTTATGGTGTCGCTGTAGTCGACCACCATTCTTTTTTTTTGATTCTCGTTAGAGGTCACTAAAACTTGGGCTCGCCAAGGAGATATAGAGGGCTCTATTATGCCTTCCCTCAGCATTCTGGCAGTTTCCTCTTTAATAAAAATGTTGTCAGTGAATGAGTGACGACGAGATTTGGTGGCAATAGGGGTCGTCCGAGTAGAAAGATGAGAGAAGAGGGGAGGAGGAGAAATTTTGATACATGGAAAACTGTTACTCTTACCCATCGCTCCAATAACAAGTTCTTCCCTGGGACCGTCGAATTTCAACGTCACAGTTTTATATTGTTTTAGAAGGTCTTTTCCGACAATCATATCCGTGAACAGGTCCTTAATTACTTCCACCGTCATGGCGTGGTGGTTTTTACCGTTTAGAGAGATGTCAACAACAGTTTCGCCGATGATTTTAGCATGATGATTCGGGTCCGCCAATGCTACGGTTTTCAGTTTGGGGATAACAAAAAGTTTCAGCTTTCTTGCTGTATTTTTGCTAATGAACGTCCTCACGCTGCCGGAGTCTACCATAGCATTCACTACCTGCCCATTTATTTCGCATTTGGTGTAGGTGATGTCTTTGGCACCCGTTCCTAGTCAGGAGAGATTGGGTGGGGGGGAGTCCGGGTCGTACAACACAGCAGCAGGAGAGGAGGATGATCTACATACCTTAGCCCAATGGCCATTTTTTTTACATTTTCTACACTCGGCATTACGTGCAGGACACATCGCCCGTGCATGCCGTGTGTTCCCACAGAAGAAACAAATTCCTTTTTGTAATGTATTTCCTTTTACAGCGGCTAAGGGAGTTTCTTCTGGTTGACCTACGGTAGCTGTTACGCTCGGGTGGTAATCGAAGCTGGCCGTATGCTTCTCCGCTTGTTCTAGGGATCTAGACACTGTAAATGTCTCTTGTAGTGTCGAGAAAGGTTTTTCAAGTAGGCGCTGACGGATAGACGAAGACGAGATGCCGCTAATGAACGCGTCCCGTATATATTGTTTTTTGTTTTCCTCGGCACTTACCGCTTGAAATTCGCAAGATTTAGCGAATACTTCCAACTGTTGCATGAACTCGTCGATGGTTTGTGTCGGTTTCTGTTTACTTGTCAGGAGTTGATGTCTGTTAAATACAATGTTTGTTGGTTTCATATAAATAGCGTCTAGCGTTTCTATGGCGCCGTTGTAATCCGTGGCGTCGCTTATGATTTCGAAAATTGTCGCCGAGACAGAATTGATCAATGCGAAAAGATTTTGCGCATTGTTTTCGATTTGGTCGTTATTTAACGTGCGTAGGTAATATTCAAATGTTAGTTTCCAATGTTTGTATATTTTTTCCGAATTCGGAGCAGTTGGTTCTGTGTTAAATCTTTCTGGCCGCAGTAATTTGTCCATTTTTTTTTTTTTTTTTTTCTTATTTTAAGCTGATAAAATTGTAATGATAAAAGAAGAATGAATAAGAATGCCTTTCGTAAAGGTTTTATCAGCTTAAAATATATACACGTGTTTGGCAAAGTCAATATGGCGGAATCCTTAGTTCCGGCCAAAGGGAAATAACCATGCCTCATTTCCTGAAGAGTTACAGTAATTTATTATAACATATATAATACTGATTTATTTTTGGTATCGATAATTTAATATGGACGCTTCTCTGTACAAGCACCAAAAATAGTTACATCGCTCATATAAAATTTATCAATTATACAAAGTGTATGCCCTTTATTTAAACAAACACGTTCATTAAAATAATCCAATATTAAAATAAATAAATAATAATTTCTTTCTCGGCTTTTTTGGTGAGATGAAAGTGAAGTATATGTTCCGATGGATACTACACCCCTTAGACTGGTGACGTCTTGTCCTTGATTCCGCGGGCCTTAGTGTCTGTTCTGTGTATGAGGTTCACCCTCCCAGGCTTTGCCTTCTCACCCTTTATTTCTAATCGTCAGAAGCGCCCCTGCCGGGGAATGTCGACAGGGCTGCCCAGGCATTTTTTGTAGGCCAGAGTGCTAGCTTTTCAATCCCACTTTCCGACCTTGTGTCATCTTACCGATGTGGGAGGGAGATAAAAAAAAAACTGAAAGAAAATAAGCAAATAATAATTTCCCTAGTAATCATCAAAAATATCGACATTATCGCGAAATATCTTTGTTTTATCTTCATTTGAATTGTCGGTGCTTGTGGATTGTAGGTCCGGAAAAAATATCTTTAATTTGAGGGGGAGAGAACTCTAGTTTCAATTTTCGGCACTTCTGCATTTCAACCGTTACTTTGACTTAATAATTGAAGAGTTCTATTCATTCCACCGAACCAATGTTGACTGTTTGTTGGATTTTCGTTTTAAATTATACATTTTCGTTTTAAAAATCACTGACTATTTTGATAAAATTTTAATTTATACAATAAAAAAATCACTGACTAAAATCACTGACTATTCATTTTAATGATAAATTTTCATGTTAAAAATCACTGTTGACTATTTTGATAAAATTTTAATTCATACTTTAAAAAAAATCACTGACTAAAATCACTGACTATTCATTTAACTGCCGGGGAATGTCGACAGGGCTGCCCAGGCATTTTTTGTAGGCCAGAGTGCTAGCTTTCAATCCCACTTTCCGACCTTGTGTCACATCTTAGCGCTGTGGAAGGGAGATAAAAAAAAATGAAAACAAAATAAACGCATAATAGTTTCCCCAGTAATCATAAAAAATATTGACATTATTGCGAAATATCTTTGTTTTATCTTCATTTGAATTCTCGGTGCTTGTGGATTGTAGGTCCGGAAAAATATCTTTAATTTGAAGAGAGTCAAATAAGGGGGAGAGAACTCTAGTTTCAATTTTCGGCACTTCTACATTTCAACGGTAACTTTGACTTAATAATGGAAGAGTTCTATTCATTCCACCGAACCAATGTTGACTGTTTGTTGGATTTTCGTTTTAAATTATATATTTTCATGTTGAAAATCACTGACTATTTTGATAAAATTTTAATTCATACAATAAAAAAAACAGATTTTTATTATTTTACAAATTTTTAAATTATTAAATAAAATATTTTCATATTCAATAACGATAAATTGTTCGCTGTTATTATTCTTCGCTGTTAATATTGTCATTTTGAATAAAAACATCTAATTCGGTTACTTCCGGTTGGTTGTCTGCCCCTGCCTTCAAAAGAGGAAAGCAAATTAAGTCCAAGTGACGGTTGAAATGCAGAAGTGCCCAATTTTCAACCACGGATTTAACTATTGTAATTAATTATTGTAAAATAAAGTTTTAAAAAATGTATACGTAAAAGGATAATTTAGAAATAAAACAATCACAACGCATTCGGCACAAATAAAAAATAAAATGATTTTGAAAAATAAAATGATTGTGAAAAATAAAATGATTTATTAAAATAAAATGATTTTGAAAAATAAAATGATTTTGAAAAATAAAATGATTTTGAAAAATAAAATGATTTATTAAAATAAATTATCACAGAAGAAGTAAAAATTAGAAAAATACGTAAATGAAACACGGGAAATAAAGTTTTTGAAATAAATGACAGATTTAGACTAAAATTCGGCAATTTCTTTGAAAACACTTCCTTTTATGTATAAATTTAAAAAAACTTTATTTTAGAATAATTACAATGATAAAATCTATTTTAAGATACATCGTGGTAGAAACTTGAAACTAGAGTTGTCTCCCCCTTATTTGACTCTCCTGAAATTAAAGATAAAATAATTTTTTTTTACAGCACCGAATTTTCTGCGAGCCTGCATTTGCGGTCGCCATCTTGAATTTAAACATACACCCGTTTTAACTTGAACATAAACATTTGCTTTCTAAATTCATAATAATAAGATTTGATTCAGAGAAATCCTGTCATTGTTTCTTTAAAGCAAGTAAGTATCACTTGAATTTATTTGTTTTACGATTTTCTAAAAAGTTTGCTATGGACTTTGTTTTAAAAATATCACATTTTATTCAAAGATTTAAAAAGATCGGGAATCTTTAATAATAGCCCTACAACTCGCGAGTCGGGTTGAAAAAAAGTTGTAGAACGTAGTCAAAAAAATGAATATGCAACAAATAAATGCGACGTACGTAGACACTGGAGATTTTCCTAGTTAGCTATTCCATTTGTTTGTATGTTTACGTAGGATAAATGGCTTTTTATTAGACATGAAAAAAAAAATTATTTTCGCCAACAAAATGTTGACTTAATAAAGATGGCGTCAATAGTTGTCACGTGGTGTGTTTTTTTTTTTTTTACCGGGAGTCATAATGAAAGCGGCGTTTTTTTTTTGTTCCTTTGCTTTACTGAAATATGAAAAATTGGGGTTCGGTTTAAGGTTAGGGTATGGAATTTTTTACAGAAACAACAGGAGAAAAAAAAACATTACGGTGTGACGAATGAAAATAAGGTATTTTTTTACTATCCATTCCCAGCGTAGTTTACCACTTAAAAAATTGAGAGAATTCCGGCGTTTTTGGAAAGAAATTTTAAAAAAATGAGATTTTAAGACGTAAAAAGTTGTGAAAAACGAACTATGGTAAAAGACGAACAAGATTGATCCCCCGTCTTAAAATCTCAATTTTTTGAAATTTCTTTCCAAAAACGCCGGAATTCTCTCGTGACATGATAGGTAATTGTAAGCAGAAGAATAATTTTTAAAATTTGAGATGGTTAAAAAGAGGGGGATCAGTCTACGTTGAATTTACATTGGAAACTGATCCCCCGTCTTAAAATCACAATTTTTTAAAAATTTCTTCCCAAAACCCCCGGAATTCTCTATTGACATGACAGGTAATCGTACACCGAAAAAGATTTTTTAAAAAATTGAGATGGTCAAAAAGAGGGGGATCAGTCTACGTTAAATTAACATTGGAAACTGATTCCCCCTCCTAAAATGTAAAATATTTGAAAAAAAATTCCAAAAACGCCGGAATTCTCTAGCAGCCTGATATGTACACCGAAAATAGAAAAGAAAAATGATCAGTAAAAAGTTGTGAAAAACGGACAGTGGTTAAAGACGAACATGTGCCAAAAAATTAAATATTTAAGATTTTAGCGTAGGGGATCACTTTCCTTTATAAATTTAACGTAAAATGAGCACCCATTTCCTGGCCACTTAACATTTAACGAGACATGTAACCGACTTGAGTTTCTAATTCGAGACTGGAGATTTTCCTAGTTAGCTATTCCATTTGTTTTTATTTTTACGTAGGATAAATGGTTTTTCATTAGACATCAAAAAAAAAAAATTTCTGGGCACGGATTTTTACAGCAAAAACATGGCGTCGACAGTCTTGTTTTGTTAGCCTCGTTTCAGGTTCTCGTTGTCAAGTGTGTGTTTTTTTTTAGCGGGACTCATAATCAAAGCAACGTTTGTTTTTTTTAACGATCAGGGTTAGGGCTGGAGTTAGAGTTAGGGCTGAAGTTAGTTAGGGTTAGGGCTGGAGTTAGGGTGGTTTTTTTTATTAAATAAACACGTAGAAATTTAGCCAATTTGCGGTGGGGGTATTTATTTAATAAATAAACACGTATTTATTTAATAAATAAACACGTAGAAATTTAGCCAATTTAGTTTTCTGTTTTTTTTTTAGGGGGAACTCAAGTCAAAGTTTGCCCCCCCCTCCAAAACAAACACGAACATCGCTAAATTTTTACGTGTTTTTATTAAAAACTCAAGTCGGTTACATGTCTCGTTTGACGCTAACTGGCCAGAAAATGGGTGCTCATTTTACGTTACATTTATAAAGGAAAGTGAACCCCCACTCTAAAATCTTAAATTTTTATTTTTTTTTATTCCTTTGCGGATATTTTTTTAGGCTGTTTAAATGTATTTGCACAAAAAAAGTAGAATTTGAACTTTTTTAATGGGTAAACTGCGCTGGGAATGGATAGTAAAAATTTACCGAAAATAATATGTAAATAAAAGCACACTGACATGTAAATCAAAAGAAAATTATTTTATTCCTTTTGCTTAAAATGTAGTTTTGTTTTGTTCTTCTGCTTGGCTGAAAAATGCAAAAATTGCGCTTTGACTATTAATTTTTTTTTTCACTTCACGTACGCTAAAACTATCAATTTATAAAAAATAGCACTTTTAACGGATTATAATCATTAATAACTG
The DNA here is from genome assembly GCA_963556195.1 of Sepiola atlantica. Lineage (NCBI taxonomy): Eukaryota > Metazoa > Mollusca > Cephalopoda > Sepiida > Sepiolidae > Sepiola > Sepiola atlantica. The sequence continues at coordinate 59,760,719 of OY744549.1, read as the reverse complement.
TCACAGTTAACTTGGAAATTCAGTTTTATCGGCTACGGTAACTTTTATTTGTTGTATATTTATTTTTTCAGTGTTTTTGTTGTAGGGCTATTCGTAAACATACCCAAAAGATCAGTTCATCATTGTCTTAGGCGAATGTATTTAAATAATAAATTGTTGCCTCTCCAGAAGGGTTCGCGATCCCGCTGACTTCCGGGTTATCCTGCAGTAAATTTCAAGTACGGATGATCATAAAGTATAAAAGAAACTTTTTTTTTAACGGAAAATTTAGAATTGTATTTTTATTATAATAAAGTAAGTTGTGAGAAAAACAAATGATCAAATATATGTTTGTTTATATTTTCATGAAAATATGACAAATCTTAATTAAAAAAAATCTTTTTTTTAAAAATTGATTTTTTTTTTTGTTTTGAAATGTCTAGCGCTGACAACTTCAATAGTTACCTTCAAGAATTTTCTCTGGCGGCGCCGAATAAAACAAAATTATTTCGGCAATATTCTTTATTGTATACGCTTTTATTATTCTTTTTAAATACTTTAAATTATGTTGCTGTTTCACAAAATACAAAAGACATTTGCTTTAAAAATTACTATTAAAATACTAAGCTATTTTATTATATTTTCATAAAATATCAAAACACATATCTTATGTTGCTGTTTCACAAAAGACATTTTAAAACTTTATTTATATGACACATGTTCGTCTTTTACCACAGTCCGTTTTTCACAACTTTTTACTGACCATTTTTTTCTTTTCGATGTACACTTACCTATCAGGCTGCTAGAGAATTCCGGGGATTTTGGAAATTTCTTTTAAATATTTTACATTTTAGGAGGGGGGGGGGGATCAGTTTCCAATTTAATTCAACGTAGACTGATCCCCCTCTTTTTGACCATCTCAATTTTTTTTTTAAATTTAAAAAAGTCTTTTTCGGTGTACAATTACCTATCATGTCAGTAGAGAATTTCGGGGTTTTTGGAAAATAATTAAAATTAGATTTTAAGACGGGTTATCAGTTTTCAATGTAAATCAAACGTAGGCTGATCCCTCTTTTTGACCATCTCACATTTAAAAAATTATTCTTCTGCTTACAATTACCTATCATGTCGCGAGAGAATTCCGGGGTTTTGGGAATTCTTTTTCAAATATTTTACATTTTAGGAGGGGGGATCAGTTTCCAATGTTAATTAAAAGTGCCTGTTCATGTTACATGCTCGCTAATTTTACACCGAAAAAAAGTCGTTCCATAAAAACAACACATGCAACATGGTGAAAACTGACCCCCCCCTCCTAAAATGTAAAATATTTAAAAGTTTTTTCCAAAAACCCCGGAACTCTCTAGCAGCCTAGCAGGACAAATGTGTAAGGAAATATTTTTGATTAATTAAGGATAATTTTTAAGTCAGACGATTAGACCATGGTTTAGCTGAATTTATATCTGGAAGAAAAAGGTTTTTGATATTTAAAAATAACCAGAATATATTTTGGCTTATGAAAATAAAAGAATTTTCTGATGTATGTAATGAAAACTCATAAAGTAATCGCATATAGAAAATCGAGATTAAAAAAAAGATGTATGCTTAATTTGCATACTTATTTCTAAAATAGTTTCTAATAAATTATTATTCTGTGTTATTCATTTGTAATTTTTATTGTCCTATTTTCTTAAATATATGCGATAGGTTTGTCTATTATTATTATTATTATTATTATTAATTAAAGCGATTAAGTGAAAAATAAATATAACTTTCCAAAAACTTTGTTCGATTTTCATTAATTTTCAAGGGATGTAATGTAATTTAAACCGGAAGATTTCATGTATTTTGAGATTAAAATGACAACTTCCTGTACGTACATCAACCCACACAAACAATTTATAAGATTATTGATGACAGAAAAAATTATTTTAAAAAATAAATAAAATCTACCCTCAACGCCATGACTGACAGTTTTTCTTTTAATAATGAAATAACCACACTTATTGTTAGTTAATATTTGTTTTATTGTGTGATAATAATAATAATAATAATAATAATAACCAGATGATGATAATAATAATAACCAGAGACAGGTATATTTGAAGATTTCATTTTTCTTGTAGTTTTGACGTAAAATATTTTACACCCTCCCCCCCCCAATTTTTTTTTTACCCTACCCATCAATAGTAATATTTTCAGTTAGGAAAAGAAAAAAAATTTTTTTAGCCCCTCCCCCCCACCAAAAAATTTTTTTTTGACCCTTCCCCATGAATAGTAATATTTTCAGTTAGTAAAAGAAAGAGAAAGAAATTTTTTTTACCCCCCCCCCTTTTTTTTTTCAACTGAAAATATTGATATTCAGGGTAAAAAAATTGGGGGGGGGGGTCAAAAAAAAAATTTTCTTTCTTTAACTGAAAATATTAGTATTCATGGGGGAGGGTAAAAAAAATTTCCGAGTGAGGGAGGTGAAAAAATTTATTCTTTTTCTAACGTAAAATATTTTCAGCCGAATAACAAAGAAAATAGATTTATATTTTTGAAAAATCTTTATTAGTTTTGAAAATATTTTTCTGTCTTCTAAATGAATAAACTTGCTAGAAAAGATGTGTGTAATTAAAACTGCCGCATCAAAATCATATACAATGAATTGTTGAATATTGTTTATCATTTAAAATGAATGACAAAATATTTAATTTATTGAAATTGATTGCGTAAAAATATAAAGTATTTTTTTCTTTATTTACAGATTGAAACTATTTTTGGAAATACTGATTTTTATTCACTTCCACAAAGAATTAAGCTGTATGGACATTTATCATTATTTTCAAAGTCCCATTTAATTTATGTCAGCAAATATCATTGAAATTTTGAATGTGTCATTATTATAAAGAAATACCACTGGTTGTTTTCGGTGAGCAATCACTGACGATGATCTGTGTGAGAACTCCTAGCGAGTACAAATAATACTATTATATATATATATATATTAGCTGGACCCTTGGAAATTCTACAGTTTTAAGAAGTCGCAGAAAAGTAGTTCGAACATGAATCTTTTTCCATCAAAGTATGCGAATCAGTATTCTTCATAACATGAAATAATAAGAGCGAATTGTCTCTCTTTACATATTCTTGTGAAGTGTGTGAAACTTCCTTTACAGAGAAATCGCCCCTGAAAACCATATGAGAATACACACTGGAGAGAAGCCATATGCTTGTGAAATATGTGTTAAATAATTTTCACAAGTATGTAATTTAAACAGACATATCCAAAGTCATATTGGAGAGAAGCTATTTTCTTATAAAATGTGTGAGTGTTCCTTTTCAAGTAAACAAAGTTTAGTAATGCATATGAAAAAACATATTTAAAATAACCAATATTCTTGTAAAGTATGTGATAAATCATTTTTGATAAAATCTAAGTTGACCAAGCATGAACAAATACACACAAGGTAATTTTATTTATGACCAAATATTTATAATAACATAGTATTCAAAGCCCAAATCTAATCCCCTCGACACGGCTATACAATGGCTGATATGAAGAATGGTGCATCTTCTCTAAGTCATGTTACCTCAACTAACAGCACTTAGCTGGATACTCCACTAGACTATATAGATTCTTGTCTTGAAATCCGGTAAGACCAAGAGACCACAAGAAATATATACTATAACATAAGTACCTGGTCAATTGGGAAGAGGAAAATTAATGTTCTTAACTTTTTTGAGAATACACACTGGAGAGAAGCCATATGTTTGTGAGGTTTGTGGGATATACATTACACAGAAGTCACCATTAAAATTCATATGCGAATACACATTAGAGAGAAACCATATTCTTGTGAAGTGTGTGAAACTTCTTTTACAGAGAAATCGCCCCTGGAAAACCATATGAGAATACACACTGGAGAGAAGCCATATGCTTGTGAAATATGTGTTAAATAATTTTCACAAGTATGTGATTTAAGCAGACATATCCGAAGTCATATTGGAGAGAAGCTATTTTCTTGTAAAATGCATGAATAAATACACACATATTAATGTAGCACACACTTTATAGAAGCTATGTGAAGCTTTGCACATAAATGGACATAGTAAACTTATTTGCTATATTCTTTCAAAGTGTGTAAGATTTCAGTTACAAAGAAGTCGCATTGGAAAACTAATATGACGGTCTCTCTGTACAAGGGTTTGTCAGTATCACCTGACATGAGGATACGTCCCGCTACAAGTAAACCCTGACCAAATATTTATAATAACATAGTATTTAAAGCCCAAATCTAATCCCCTCGACACTGCTATACAATGGCTGATATGAAGAATGGTGCATCTTCTCTAAGTCATGTTACCTCAACTAACAGCACTTAGCTGGATACTCCACTAGACTATATAGATTCTTGTCTTGAAATCCGATAAGACCAAGAGACCACAAGAAATATATACTATAACATAAGTACCTGGTCAATTGGGAAGAGGAAAATTAATGTTCTCAACTTTTTTACTAACTCAACATTTGACAGGTTAGGAGAACTTTAATTGAATATCAATGTATCTCATATAGATATCAAGTGCTAGCCTCAGGAAGAGGCCACTTGATTTCTGAGATCTTCAACCGAAGTAAAATGAAACACAAAATGGAAAACCCTACCATTGTTAATTTTGTGGATTTTCATGTACATTTAGTTCTAATGTATGACATGTGAATGCACACAGGTGATGACCCCTTGAATTCTGAGATCTTCAACCGAAGTAAAATGAACTGTTTCCTTGTAAAATACACTTGTACATTTTGTGCAGCTGTTTGCAACTGACAGGCGAATATACACAGGTGGCAAAACATTCTCATAAAGTTTTTGGTATTTTCTGATCAGTTTCAGTTTAAAACAGCACATGCGAATACACAAAATTGAGAAACCCTATTGATTTTTTAAGTTTGTGGAATTGCATTGTCACTCAGTTCCCATCTTCAGATTCTCATGCGAGTATGTACACGTGAGAAACCTTATGCTTGTAAAGTTTGTGGAACTCGGATATCTATGTAACAGAACAGAAAAACACAACACAACAGAAAAAGAGAGTAGCAACCCTAGATTTTAAAAAATAAAATAAATAAATAAAATAATATTGAAAAAATAATAAATAAATAAAATAAAATAAAAAAATAAAAAATAAATTTTAAAACAAATTTTAAAAAAAAACAAATTTCATAGACACAATTTCATAGACCAACGATTTTGGTAAAAAAAATAAATAAATAGATTTTTTAAAATAAATAAATAAAAAAATTAAAATAAATAACTAAAATAATATTGAAAAAATAAAAAATAAATAAATAAAGTAAAATTAAAAAAATAACATCAATAAAATATAAAAATATAAAAATAAATAAAATAAAAATAAAATTACGAGATTTCAAAACAGTGGGTTAGGGTTAGCCCAGAGAAATCAACGATTTTGGTAAAAAAATAAATAAATAGATTAAAAAAAAAAAAAAAATAATATTGAAAAAATTAAAACTAAATAAATAAAATTAGATAAAAAAAAATGAATAAATTAAAAAAAAAATGAATACAAGAAATAAAATAAATAATATTGAAAAAATGAAAAATAAATAAATAAAAATAAAAAAATAAAATTAAAAAATAAAATAAAATAAATAAATTAAAATTTAAAAAAAAAATTAAATAAAATAAAGCAAACAAAATTACGAGATTTCAAAACAGTGGTTTTAGCTTTTATTTAAAAGCGTATTTGCAAATTATTATTGTGATTTGTGTTTTTCGTTTTTCGAATAACACATATACACACAGGTGAAAAATACTATTCTTGTAAGATTATCTTGATCCACTCAACGTTCTTAACTTTTTTACTAACTCAACGTTTGAGAGGTAGATGAGTATCTTGATTGAACACTATGTATCTTATATAGAAATCAAGTGTTAGCCCCTAGAAAGGGACCTCTTGATTTCTGAGAACTTCAACTGAAGTAAAATGGAAACAAAAAGTTAAATATCATACCGGTTGTAGGGGGGGCAACTGGTCTAGTGAAAAAAAAAGAAAATACTTAGACACAATCCCAGGAAGAGCAAACTGTAGGGAAGTACAGATAGCAGCCCTAAAAGGGACAACATCTATCCTTAAGAGAGCCCTCGAATATAAATTTTACTCATATAGAAATCAAGTTTTAGCCCTTAGAAAGGAGGTTCTTGATTGTTGAGCACTTCGACTGAAGTAAAATGGAAAGAAAAAGTGAGAAACCATATTGTAAAATTTGTGAAACTGAATTTGCAAGCAGTTTTGGCTTGAAATCTCACATGCGAATACACACAGGTGAGAAACCCTATTCTTGTAAAATTTGTGGAACTGCATTTTCACGGAATGACCATCTTAAAAATCACATTCGAACACACACGGGTGAGAAACCCTATTCCTGTCAATTTTGTGGTTCTGCATTTTCTGACACTTCTACTTGGAAAAGACACATGCGAATACACACAGGCGAGAAACCCTATTCTTGTAAAGTCTGTGGTACTGCATTTTCGGGCAATTTCTCTCTGAAATGTCACATGCGAACACACACAGGTGAGAAACCCTACTCTTGTGAGGTTTGTGGAACTGCACTTTTCGATAGTAGCCATCGGAAAACTCATATGCGAATACACACAGGTGAGAAACCATATTGTTGTAAAGTTTGTGGAACTGAATTTTCTGTAAATTCTTCTTTAAGAAGTCACATGCGAACACACACAGGTGAGAAACCCTATTGTTGTGAGGTTTGTGGAAACGCATATTCGTCCAGTTCTCAGCTGAAATCTCACATGCGAATACACACAGGTGAGAAACCCTATTGTTGTGAGGTTTGTGGAGACGCATTTTCATTAAGTTCTATTCTGAAAACTCATATGCGAATACACACAGGTGAGAAACAATATTGTTGTAAAGTTTGCGGAACTGAATTTTCTGAAAATTCTTCTTTAAGAAGTCACATGCGAACACACACAGGTGAGAAACCCTATTGTTGTGAGGTTTGTGGAGACGCATTTTCATTCAGTTCTCATCTGAAAAATCACACGCGAATACACACAGGTGAGAAACCCTATTCGTGTAAATTTTGTGGAACTGCATTTTCATACTATAGTACACTGAAAAATCACACGCGAATACACACAGGTGAGAAACCCTATTCATGTAAATTTTGTGGAACTGCATTTTCATACTATAGTACACTGAAAAATCACATGCGAATACACACAGGTGAGAAACCCTATTCTTGTAAAGTGTGTGGTTCTGCATTTGCGAACACTTCCAATTTGAAACATCACATGCAAATGCACTAAGCATGGCATTGGTCGATTACCAAATTAGCCATCACCACCGCCATCACCATCATAACTAATATCATCACCACCATCATAATATGATAGTGTCATTTACTCATGGCTATTACGATGCCTTGAATTATACAAGATCTATCGATTAACGAAGAAAACATTGGTTGTAGATGTAATTATATGACCAATTTATTTAGCCACTTTAATGGAACAATAACAATTCCATATGTCAAGATCTGAAAATTAGCCATATGATAGTGTCATGGTAGACATTTTCTACAAAAAAAAAATGTAATCCCCCCTTTTTTTTTTAACTATTTCAAAACTTTGAAATCATCTTACCATCACCACCACCGCAACCATCACCATCATAAGCACTATCACTACCACCACTACCACAATCATCATCACCATCATAACTAATATCATCACAACCATCATAACAACCACCATCATCATCACCACCACTATCATCATCACCACCACCATCATGACAACGGCCACCATAACCATCACCACCACCATTATCACCACCATCATCATCACTTACACCATTACAACCGACCTGACTTAATTTCAATTTTTGCTCAAATGTTAGACATTTTTAGAATCAAAATCATGTAATGGATTTTGATCAAAATTGGAATAAGGATTCTAGATATAAGGTTTCGTAACATTATATATTGATTTTTATCTTCGTTAGTGCTAAATGGTGCTAAACTGTTGTGTAAATTTTAAGGCATGAACTTATGTAAGTTTGTTTTTTCAATGTGTACTTCTCATTTATAAAGAAACGAATGCCACAAATGTTCTCATGGAAGGTTAAATGAAATCTGATCCTAATATTAGACATTTTTCTGTCACAATCGTTTAAATATAAAAGATTTGATCCTAATATTAGACATTTTTTGGTCACAATCGTTTAAATATAAAAGATTTGATCCTAATATTAGACATTTTTCTGTCACAATCGTTTAAATATAAAAAATTTGATCCAAATATTAGACATTTTTCTGTCACTATCGAGAAAATATATGAACCCCCCCCCTAAAAAAACTTGCCTAAATAACATACTTCTTTGTTTTATGTAAAAAGAAGACGAAAAAAAAGTTGCCTAAATATCGTAAAAGAAATAGCATTTACTTTTTTGATTTATGTATAAAAAGACAAAAAAAAATTAAAATGGTACATTTGGCCCACGAAAAAAAAGTTTATAGTTCTTCAGCTATGGTTTGTTCATTTTTTTTCAAATATATATTTTTTTCTTTTGTATTCTTCGTCTTATACTGTCGTCTGCCACTCTTCCATTTTTACGACTTTCAGTTTTGCTTCAGCCTCGTTTTCGTCTCAGCAGCTCTCGGGCGCTTCCGCAACTTGCCTGATCGTTGCCGCCAAGCAGTCACGGAAATTACGCGCTTCATCTGGAGTAGTACCAAATAAATGTCCTGCGAAACAAGATAGACGTGAAGAGAAAGTGAACCTGAATCTAAAAAGAAAAGAACGTTTTTCAACGGTTTTGCTTTTGTAATTCAATCTTTTTATATTCCTCACGTGGATCCGTTTCAAAGTAAACCAAATTAAAAATTATCTAATTAACTCTGAAGTTATCTCCCCCTTAATTCGAAATCTTACCAAACTTTCTGGAATGGTAAAAGACAAAAAACGTCTTATAATTTAGAAATAATGTTTCTAGTAGTTCCGAAATCCATTCTGTCTTTGACTCTTTAATATGGTAATCAGATGAATTAATAGAGAACTTCTATTAATTCCCTGAAAATAGTTTCAGGTATTTTATAAGACGATCGCTAGCACCAACTACTGTGACGTCAGCATAAAAATTAGACTCAATGGAAAGACTTAAATATAAAAATTTGATCCTAATATTAGCCATTTTTCTATTGTTTTGTTTAAGTTGTTCTGCTTAAATATAAAAAAATAGAGCGAAAACTATTCGTATCGTATTTTAACACAAAGATACGTACAATATCCGGCACTTATTTCAGTCGCGTGACATTCTTTCAGCGTGTTTTCCACAAACTCACAAGGAGATGTGAGGCTTTATAAGCATCGTCTTCCTCGAGCGACATCGCTCTCAATAATCACGTTTTGTAAACTACATCAGTAAATTATAGGAAGCAACACTTTCTCTCACACATCCTACCCCGCTTCCACCACTACACCATCACCACCATCATCACTACCATCATCACCACCACCATCATGACCACCATCTCTACCACAAAATCCAGGGCTACCCATCCTGGTGGTGTTGATCTCAGAGCGATTGTAACAATAAAAAAACGTTTACACTGTACAGAGTAATGTCCAGAAACCAGAGTCTACCAAGACTCTTTTTGCATAGACGAGAATTGACCATTGCATTTTTGTAATATAAAAACAGACACATTCACGGAAATTAAATTATATAATACAATGTCCATAAATTAAATCAATATTTTAATTTAAAAAAATCTAATTTGTGTTCTTTACAAGTGTTACCTTTTCATCTGTCGGCTTTCTGCCTAAGCAGGAGATGATGTAGCAGTGAAAAATAATGTCCATAAATTAAATAAATATTTTAATTAGAAAAATCTAAAAGAAAATGAAGTACCTTTTTTATTTGTGTTCTTTACAACTGCTACATTTACGGAAATACCTCATTTTCATCTGTCGGCTTTCTGCCTAAGCAGGAGATGATGTAGCAGTTAAAAATAACAAGTGTTACATTTACAGAGAAGATATCGAATACTGACAGGTCTGAGAAGTATAAACCCTGTATTATTATCCCACCTTTTTCGAAGCAGACTTGGCAGTATCTTCTACGTATTACTTCCCGTTCATGTTGCCTGTGAATGTTAGGCCGAATTACTTGTCGTTTCCCTGTTTAAGGAAGGATACACTACATAATTGACTGTGAAGAAAATTTTATGAGTCCATTTATTACTAAAGGGAAGGGAATGCCCCTTTTAATCGATTCAAAAATAAAATATAACTTATTACACTGTATTACAATGTCTATTATGTCTGTTCAAAATTTCCTAAGTATCTGTCCTGTAGTTTTTAAATCCATGATTACATTTCTAAATTCTTAATCCATGATTACACTTCATAATTCTGAATCCATGATCACAAGAGAAGGGGGTGATGTAGTAGTGATAAATAATGTCAGAGAAATGTCCCTGTTATGTAATTTGGTCATATACTTCGCCTGAAGATAACTGCTGACAGACTTTCAACAGTCCAAAGAACTTTCTCCTTTTCCTTTCCTCACTCGGCCACTGTCCAACTTTCTTCCACCTATATCAAACGGTGTTTGTTTTACAAATACTTCAATGGATTATGCTCCAATGAATTGGCTACTCTGGTGCCCCCTCAACGTAAATTCACTAGACTAACTCGACAATCAACTAAATCTCATTCATTCACTGTGGAGGTCCCCAGATGCCGGAGAGCCTTCTACTCAAATAGCTTCTTTCCTCGCGCCGCTGGCCTCTGGAACTCCCTTCCTGCCCCCTGTTTCCCCGACAGTACTGACATGCAGAAATTTAAAACTAATGTAAACAAAAGGGGGTGATATAGCAGTGACAAGTAATGTCGGAGAAATGTCCCTGTTATGTAATTTGGTCATATACTGACAAAGCAGCTTGCAGGGTGCATTTATTTCATATGTTCCCTGAAGAACTACTTCAGCCCCTTTGGGAAGTGACGGTGGTTAAGTGGATAACGACACAGACTGAATACCTGGGTGTTCCATGTTCGAACCCCTGTATAGTCGGTTCCACAGTATCACTTTCACTTAGGGACGTTGGCAACCTTCTTGTGAAATATTCCTAACTAGAAGGACATCAGGGAAACTAATGCCAACACCAGAATCATCTGATTCACACGAAAGAAGAAGGCCAGCAGAAAGAATCCTGAACGCAACGATGAAAGACGTCTCCCTTCTCTCTCCTGTACCGATCCACTGGACGCTCAAGCATCGACTATCTTCGCCTGAAGATAACTGCTGACAGACTTTCAACTGTCCAAATAACTTTCTCTTTTTCCTTTGCTCACTCGGACACTGTCCAACTTTCTTCCACCTATATCAAACGGTGTAGGTTATTGAATAAACCCTTTCGTTGTTTGATGTTATTAAAAAGGTTTTGTTTTTCCTTTCGTTATGAATAAGTTGGTTGTCCTGTCTAGTAGACCGTTTAGATTTGTCTCCCTTTCCCGGCCCCCTATTCGTTAGGGACTTTTTTTATCCCCGACACTTGCCGGTGCTCTGTTCCTGGATTCTAGCTGCTGCTATGTCACGAGCGAAACAGCATGGTGGAATTTCAATCTCCCTACAGATTCCGACATTTTAGCTATCTTCGTTTTTTACTATGCTGCCTTAGGGCCGGGTTTAACCGTCAGACAGCTAGCAATAACTTTTTTCGATGAACAATAAAACCTGCGACTAAAATATGCTATGGCTCAGAGTCTTGTTAAACCCTAAGGCAGCATATAAGAATATACATAAGTTGGTCTTACCATCCATTGATAAGACCAGCTCTTATAGGAGGTCTTGAAAATCCTTCACTTCACAAATTTAGCTAAACCTTCAGGGCTGATAACATTTCCCGGGAAAACGAACAGGGGAAAAATAAGCAGGTGTAAGTATCATCAAAAGTCCAAAGTTGGATGTCAATAGATGCCATGGACTGCACGAAGGTCGTATGATCTCCAGTTGCAGCCGTTGATTAAATTCAGCCTTTGCTGCTTTCAATCTCTTTGCAGGAAGGTGGCAAAATAATGAAAACAAATACTAGTGTTATCAATATGGTGTGCTGTTGAGTGAGTAGACTTGCTCACAATAAAATTAAAGTTGGTTAGGGTCAGGGTTAGGGGTTAGAGTAGGGTTAGGAAAAATGATTTGATAAGGGTTTCAGGTTAAGGATTAGGGTTAGGGAAGGGTTAAGGGTAATGATTTGATAAGGGTTAGGGAAGGGTTAGGGTTAATGATTTGATAAGGGTTAGGGTTAAGGGTTAGGGTTAGTGTTAAGGAAGGAGTACAGTAGTGCATGGAAAGCCTCATCGGAAGTGGTGATTTTCGAAAAATAGTCGACCACCACAATGTAGGTCTAGCTGTTTAGCTCGAATAAGTCAGAAGCTAGGGTGTCTTGGTGGGAGTTTGGTTGTCAACAGTGGTTCGGCCGGTTGGGCGCATGTTTCACAGTTCTCCACTGTGTTCTTTATCTGGTTAGATAATCCTGGCCACAAGATTTATTGGCGGGCTCGTTGTCGGCACCTGGTAATTCCTTGGTGACCTGAGTGGATCTTGCCGATTATCTCTAGTCTCATCAACTGGGGGACCACAATCCGTGTTCCATACATTAGTAGGTCTTCCTCCCAGGTAGTGTCTCCTCGATGGGCCCAATATGGCTTGAGTAGCATAGGAACTTGCTCCTTTGAATGCCATCCATTTTTAACATAGTTTATGATTCCTGTACATATGTCATCATTGCTGGTGGCTTCCCTTATCTCTGCCAACCGTGCAGGGACTGCATGATGGCCTGGACAAATATTGCTGAAATTTCCTCCAGTTCTTTATCCTGTTTGTTTTGTTGCTTAATAGAGCATCGGCAGTGTATAGTTCCTTGCTGAGTATATGATGGATTTTATAACTGAATCTCATACGCAGGTGCGGCATCTTTGTACTCTGGCTGGTAATTCACTGATATCCCAACTGCCTAGTAGATGTACGAGCGGTTTATGGTGTCTCGATTGTGAACTCCAACCCTATGAGGTAGTCGGAGAATCGTTCACATCTGCAGGTTATGGCTAGGGCTTACTTTTCTATCTGAGCGTATAGGGTTTCTGTTTCCGACATGGCTCTTGATGCATATGCTACCGGGTGCAATCTTGTATTTTCCTGCTGCTGTAGGAGTACTGCTCCAAGGGCATAGGATGAAGCATCTGTGGATACTACTGTTCTTTTTGTTGGATTGTACAATGACAGAACTGGTGCCGAACACAAAACTTCCTTTATGGAGTTGAAGGCTCTATTTGTTCGCTTTCCCATACAAACATGTTTTTCTGGCTCACTAAGTCTCCCGTAGCGACTTTGTCGTTTCTGCTAGGTTTGGGATGAACTTCCCCATTTGGTTCACTATTCCCAGAAATCTGTGAGTTTCTGTTATATTCTTTGGCGCTGGGAAGTTGTAGACTCCGGAAACTCTGTCTGGGTCGGGTCTTAGGCCGTCAGTGCTGAGGATATGTCTTAAGAACTTTAGTGATGTTTTCGATATCTCACATTTTTGTGGATTTAGGGTTACTCCAGCTGCTCGAATTCTCTTTAATGTGGCTTTTAACCGTGTGTCGTGCTCACTTTGGCTCCTCCCATATACCAGTATATCGTCCAGCATACATATCGCGCTTTCTTGCTGTTCCAGTATGGCTGACATCCGCCTCTGAAAGATCTCGCTGGTTGACATGATTCCAAATGGTAGTCGATTGAATTGGAATCTGCCAAATGGGATAATGAAGGTTGTCAGTCTGCGAAACTCTTGTGACAATGGTATTTGCCAGTATCCACTGTTTGCGTCTAACTTGGTCATGACTATGGCTTCATCCAATTGGGTTAGCACATAGTCGACTGTTGGTAACATATGCAGTTCTCTTTTGACATGTGTGTTTAGTTTCGTCAGGTCAACACATTATCCGACCTTTCTGTTGTCCCTTTGGCACCGCTACTATGGGGGAGCACCATTCTGCGGGCTCTTCAATCCTGCTTATTACCCCAATCTCTTCCATCCGCTTGAGTTCTTTCTGTGTCTCCTTCATTAATGGTAAGGGTATGCGACGTGGTGATGAGATGGAGAAGGTTTAGCATCCTCACGTAGGGTTATGGTGTAGCTTTCCCTGAATGTGCCAAGACCCTGAAACAGGTCTCTCATCTCCTTCCTTCCTGCACCCCACAACGATTCTGTCTCTTATAAACTCGTCTTCTAGTCCCCTTAGATCGCGTGTCTTCGCTAACGCATGTAAGTCAGTAATGAAGGCATCAATGGATTCACCTTCTTGTTGACAGCACTTGTTGAACATGGCTCGTTCATATATAACGTTAGTGCTGGCCGTGAAGTGCTTATCAAACTTTTGTTTGACCACGTCAAACTTTTCCGTGTCCAGTTATAACTTGAATGTAGCTAGGACGTTCTCGGCTTTGTCACCCATACTATATATGAAGGAATCCACTTGGACCCTTTCTAGTTTCTCTTCGAGGCCGAACACAGTTTTGTAGCGAGTAAATCTCCTTATCCACTTTGGCCATTGTCCTGGCTGGTCGAATGAGAACGGCTGTGGCGTCGACACGTTGCTGTTCATTTTGTTCTGTTTTAAATTCCGGTTTCTGGCTCGGATATTTTTGTTTGTCTGACGTCCGCCTGTACTCCTTACCTTATCCTATACCATTCTGATTTCGGTTTTATGAAAATCCCACTTCTGACACCATGTTATGTTATTAAATAAACACCGAAGCAAAAGCACGTGTGTATCGTTCACATCCAAGATGGCCGACCTCTTTATTCAACTCACGTTAACGTTACAAAGCAGAACGTTAATCTCGTGGTAAGGGGGATAACTCTGTTTGGTTAAAACATATTATAACACTCATATAATATTCATCAATAATACAAGACGTTAATCTCGTGGTAAGGGGAATAACTCTGTTTGGTTAAAACATATTATAACACTCATATAATATTCATCAATAATACAAGACGTTAATCTCGTGGTAAGGGGAATAACTCTGTTTGGTTAAAACATATTATAACACTCATATAATATTCATCAATAATACAAGACGTTAATCTCGTGGTAAGGGGGATAACTCTGTTTGGTTAAAACATATTATAACACTCATATAATATTCATCAATAATACAAGATGTATGTCTTTTATTTTAACAAACACGTTCATTAAAATAATAAAATATTAAAATAAATAAATTATTTCTTTCTCGGCTTTTCTGCTGAGATGAAAGTGTAGTATCTGTTCCGATGGATACTACACCCCTTAGACAAGTAACGTCGTGGCCTTTGGGCCTTGATTCCGCGGGCCTTAGTGTTTGTTCTGTGTAGTTGTATGAGGTTCACCCTCCCAGGCTTTGCCTTCTCACCCTTTATTTCTAATCGTCAGAAGCGCCCCTACCGGGGAATGCCGACAGCGCTGCCCAGGCATTTTTGTAGGCCAGAGTGCTCAACCTTTAGAGCGCTAGCTTTTCGATCCCACTTTCCGACCTTGTGTCATCTTACCGATGTGGGAGGGAGATAAAAAAAAAATGAAAACAAAATGAGCGTATAATAATTTCCCCAGTAATCATCAAAAATATTGACATTATTGCGAAATATCTTTGTTTTATCTTCATTTGAATTTTCAATGTTTGTGGATTGTAGGTCCGGAAAAAAATATCTTTAATTTTAGGAGAGTCAAATAAGGGGGAGAGAACTCTAGTTTAAATTTTCATCACTTCTGCATTTCAAGCGTAACTTTTACTTAATAATTGAAGAGTTCTATTCATTCCTCCGAGTCAACCGGAATGTTGACTGTTTGTTGGATTGTCGTTTTAAATTATAAAGTTTCGTTTCAAAAGATCACTGTTAACTATTTTGATAAAATTTTAATTCATACAATAAAAAAAATACTGACTAAAATCACTGACTATTCATTTTAATGATAAATTTTCATGTTAAAAATCACTGTTGACTATTTTGAGAAAGTTTTAATTCATACAATAACAAAAAACATTTTTATTATTTTTTTAAATTTTTAAATTATTAAATAAAATATTTTCATATTGTTCGCTGTTATTATTCTTCGCGGTTAATATTGTCATTTTGAATAAAAACATCTAAGTCGGTTACTTCCGGTTGGTTGTCTGCTCCTGCCTTCAAAAAGGAAAGCAAATTAAGTCTAAGTGACGGTTGAAATGCAGAAGTGGCCAATTTTCAACCACGGATGTAACTATTGTAATTAATTATTCTAAAATAAAGTTTTAAAAAATGTATACGTAAAAGGATATTTTTTGAATAAAACAATCACAACGGATTCGGTACCAATGAAAAATAGAATGATTTTGAAAAATAAAATGATTTGAAAAATAAAATGATTTGAAAAATAAAATTAGGTGCAATTTTACTTATAGGCCAATCAAGTTAATTGTTTTCATGTAAAAGCATTATTTTGTACTTACTCAGTCATATTTTATCTCTCACGCCCCGAAAAAGAATTTTAAAATATCAAGCAGAACTTTAATTAGAACGATTTTTACATTTCCATAAGGGTTATATGAACTGGCGAGTGTGCGATTTTCGGAGTGGCCGGTTAGTGGCCGATTAGCTAACTAAGGGCAGATAAGTGTCCCCTTGTCTATTCTACCGACCGCTCACAGCCCAAAATGTCGCCTCGGGCATAAATACAGGTTGAACATCGAAATGAAAAAATCGTTCTAATTAAAGTTCTGCTTGATATTTTAAAATTCTTTTTCGGGGCGTGAGAGATAAAATATGACTGAGTAAGTACAAAATAATGCTTTTACATTAAAACAATTAACTTGATTGGCCTATAAGTAAAATTGCACCTAAAATTATTTTGAAAAATAAATTGATTTTGAAATATAAAATGATTGTGAAACATAAAATTATTTTGAAAAATAAAATGTTTTATTAAAGTAAATTATCACAGAAGAAGTAAATTTTTTAAAAAAAATACGTAAATGGAAGGGGAAAAAACATGAAACACGGAAAATAAAGTTTTTGAAATAAATGATAGTTTTACACTGGGTAAAATTCGGCAATATGTTTGAAAACAGTTCCTTTTATGTATACATTTTTAAAAACTTTATTTTAGAAAAATTACAATAGTAAAATCTATTTTAAGATACATCGTGGTTGAAACTTGAAACTAGAGTTGTCTCCCCCTTATTTGACTCTCCTGAAATTAAAGATAAAATAATTTTTTTTTTCACAGCACCGAATTTTCTGCGAGCCTGCATTTGCGGTCGCCATCTTGAATTTAAACAAACACCCGTTTTAACTTGAACATAAACATTTGCTTTCTAAATTCATAATAATAAGATTTGATTCAGAGAAATCCTGTCATTGTTTCTTTAAAGCAAGTAAGTATCACTTGAATTTATTTGTTTTACGATTTTCTAAAAAGTATGCTATGGACTTTGTTTTAAAAATATCACATTTTATTCAAAGATTTAAAAAGATCACTTCATCATTGTCTTAGGCGAATGTATTTAAATAATAAATTGTTGCCTCTCCAGAAGGGTTCGCGATCCCGCTGACTTCCGGGTTATCCTGCAGTAAATTTCAAGTACGGATGATCATAAATGATAAAAGAAACTTTTTTTTAACGGAAAATTTAGAATTATATTTTTATTATAATAAAATAAGTTGTGAGAAAAACAAATTATCAAATATATATTTGTTTACATTTTTATGAAAATATAACAAATTTTTAAACTTCTGTTTTTTTAATTGATCTAAATAAAGTTTTGAAATGTCTAGCGCTGACAACTTCAACAGCTACCTTCAAGAATTTCTCTGGCGGCGCCGAATAAAACAAAATTATTTCGGCAATATTCTTTATTGTATACGCTTTTATTATTCTTTTTAAATACTTTAAATTATGTTGCTGTTTCACAAAATACAAAAGACATTTGCTTTAAAAATTACTATTAAAATACTAAGCTATTTTATTATATTTTCATAAAAAATCAAAACACATATCTTATGTTGGTGTTTCACAAAATACAAAAGACATTTGCTGTAAAAATCACTATTAAAATACTAAGCTATTTTATTATATTTTCATAAAAAATCAAAACACATATCTTATGTTGCTGTTTCGCAAAAGACATTTTAAAACTTTATTTATATGACACATGTTCGTCTTTTACCACAGTCCGTTTTTCACAACTTTTTACTGACCATTTTTTTCTTTTCGATGTACACTTACCTATCAGGCTGCTAAAGAATTCCGGGGATTTTGGAAATTTCTTTTAAATATTTTACATTTTAGGAGGGGGGATCAGTTTCCAATTTAATTCAACGTAGACTGATCCCCCCTCTTTTTGACCATCTCAATTTTTTTTTTAAATTTAAAAAAAAGTCTTTTTCGGTGTACAATTACCTATTATGTCAGTAGAGAATTCCGGGGTTTTTGGAAAGAAATTTAAAAAAATTAGATTTTAAGACGGGTGATCAGTTTTCAATGTAAATCAAACGTAGGCTGATCCCCCTCTTTTTGACCATCTCAAATTTTTAAAATTCTTCTTCTGCTTACAATTACCTATCATGTCGCGAGAGAATTCCGGGGTTTTTAGAAATTTTTTTCAAATATTTTACATTTCAGGAGGGGGATCAGTTTCCAATGTTAATTAAAAGTGCCTGTTCATGTTACATGCTCGCTAATTTTACACCGAAAAAAAGTCGGTCCATAAGAACAACACATGCAACATGGTCAAAACTGACCCCCCCTCCTAAAATGTAAAATATTTAAAAAAATTTCCAAAACCCCCGGAATTCTCAAGCAGCCTAGCAGGACAAATGTGTAAGGAAATATTTTTGATTAATTAAGGATAGTTTTTAAGTCAGGCGATTAGACCATGGTTTAGCTAAATTTATATCTGGAAGAAAAAGGTTTTTGATATTTAAAAATAACCAGAATATATTTTGGCTTATGAAAATAAAAGAATTTTCTGATGTATGTAATGAAAACTCATAAAGTAATCGCATATAGAAAATCAAGATTAAAAAAAAGATGTATGCTTAATTTGCGTACTTATTTCTAAAATAGTTTCTAATAAATTATTATTCTGTGTTATTCATTTGTAATTTTTATTGTCCTATTTTCTTATATATATGCAATAGGTTTGTCTATTATTATTATTATTATTATTTATTAAAGCGATTAATTGAAAAATAAAGATAACTTTCCAAAAACTTTGTTAGATTTTCATTAATTTTCAAGGGAGGTAATGTAATTTAAACCGGAAGTTTTCATGTATTTTGAGATTAAAATGAAAACTTCCTGTACGTACATCAAGCCACACAAACAATTTATAAGATTATTGATGACAGAAAAAATTATTTTAAAAATAAATAAAATCTACCCTCAACGCCATGACTGACAGTTTTTCTTTTAATAATTAAATAACCACATTTATTGTTAGTTCATATTTGTTTTATTGTGTGATGATAATAATAATAACAACCAGATGATAATAATAATAACAACCAGAGACAGGTATATTTGAAGATTTCATTTTTTTTGTAGTTTTGACGTAAAATATTTTACCCCCCCCCCCCCCAATTTTTGTTTCACCCTTCCCATCAATAGTAATATTTTCAGTTAGGAAAAGAAAAAAAAATTTTCACCCCCGCCAAAAAAAAATTTACCCTTCCCCATGAATAGTAATATTTTCAGTTAGAAAAAGAAAGAAAAGGAAAAAAAAATTTACCCTCCCTTTTTTTTTTCAACTGAAAATATTAGTATTCATGGGGGGGGGTAAAAATAAATTTTCTTTTTTTAACTGAAAATATTAGTATTCATGGGGGAGGGTAAAAAAATTTGGAGGGGAGGGAAAAAAAAAATTTTCTTTATTTAACGTAAAATATTTTCATCTGTCCGAATAACAAAGAAAATAGATTTATATTTTTGAAAAATCTTTATTAGTTTTGAAAATATTTTTCTGTCTTCTAAATGAATAAACTTGCTAGAAAAGATGTGTGTAATTAAAACTGCCGCATCAAAATCATATACAATGAATTTTTGAATATTTTTTATCATTTAAAATAAATGACAAAATATATAATTTATTGAAATTGATTGCGTAAAAATATAAGGTATTTTTTTCTTTATTTACAGATTGAAACTATTTTTGGAAATACTGATTTTTATTCACTTCCACAAAGAATTCAGCTGTATGGACATTTATCATTATTTTCAAAGTCCCATTTAAGTTATGTCAGCAAATATCATTGAAAGGAGAATGTGTCATTATTTTAAAGAAATACCACTGGTTGTTTTCGGTGAGCAATCACTGACGATGATCTGTGTGAGAACTCCTAGCGAGTACAAATAATACTATTATATATATATATTAGCTGGACCCTTGGAAATTCTACAGTTTTAAGAAGTCGCAGAAAAGTAGTTCGAAAATGAATCTTTTTCCATCAAAGTGTGCGAATCAGTATTCTTCATGAGATGAAATAATAAGAGCGAATTGTCTCTCTTTACATCTTCTTGTGAAGTGTGTGAAACTTCCTTTACAGAGAAATCGCCCTTGAAAATCATATGAGAATACACACTGGAGAGAAGCCATATGCTTGTGAGGTTTGTGGGATATACATTACACAGAAATCACCATTAAAAGTCATATGCGAATACACATTAGAGAGAAACCATATTCTTGTGAAGTGTGTGAAACTTCTTTTACAGAGATATCGCCCCTGAAAAACCATATGAGAATACACACTGGAGAGAAGCCATATGCTTGTGAAATATGTGTTAAATAATTTTCACAAGTATGTAATTTAAACAGACATATCCAAAGTCATATTGGAGAGAAGCTATTTTCTTATAAAATGTGTGAGTGTTCCTTTTCAAGTAAACAAAGTTTAGTAATGCATATGAAAAAACATATTTGAAATAACCAATATTCTTGTAAAGTATGTGATAAATCATTTTTGAGAAAATCTAAGTTGACCAAGCATGAACAAATACACACTAGGTAATTTTATTTATGACCAAATATTTATAATAACATAGTATTCAAAGCCCAAATCTAATCCCCTCGATACTGCTATACAATGGCTCATATGAAGAATGGTGCATCTTCTCTAAGTCATGTTACCGCAACTAACAGCACTTAGCTGGATACTCCACTAGACTATATAGATTCTTGTCTTGAAATCCGGTAAGACCAAGAGATCACAAGAAATATATACTATAACATAAGTACCTGATCAATTGGGAAGAGGAAAATTAATGTTCTTAACTTTTTTACTAACTCAACATTTGACAGGTTAGGAGAACTTTAATTGAATATCAATGTATCTCATATAGATATCAAGTGCTAGCCCAAATAAATAAAATAATATTGAAAAAATAAAAAAAATAAAATAAAAAAAATAATAAAAAAATAAAATTAAAATAAAATAAAATTAAAAAAATAAATAAAATAAAAAAATAAAAAATGAAATAAAATAAAGACTATATAGATTCTTGTCTTGAAATCCGGGAAGACCAAGAGACCACAAGAAATATATACTAATGTATCTCATATAGAGATCAAGTGCCAGCCCAGAGAAATCACACTAAGGTAGAAAAGAAACCTTACTCTCACAAAGTCTAAAGATTCACATGTAAATACACACATATTAAAAGCTCTGTATAATTAGAAGGATTGTATTTTAAAATGGAATAAGAAAAATGTCAGATTGTCATTCAGTTGTTCGACAGATATTCAGCGAGTCCCACAACAGCGTCGACACAATTTCATAGACCATCGATTTTGGTAAAAAAATAAATAAATAGATTAAAAATAATAAATAAATAAAAAAATAAATAAATAAAATAATATTGAAAAAATTAAAAATAAATAAAAATAAAAAATAAATTAAATAAAAAAATTTTTTTTTTAAATGAATAAATAAAAAATAAAAAATAGATTAATTAAAATAAATAATATTGAAAAAATAAAAAATACATAAATAAAAATAAATAAATAAAATAAAATTTGAAAAAAAATAAATAAATAAAAAAATAAAAAAAATAAATTAAATAAAATAAAAATAAAATTACGAGATTTCAAAACAATGGTTGTAGCTTTTATTTAAAAGCGTATTTGCAAATGATTGTTGTGATTTGTGTTTTTCGTTTTTCGAATAACACATACACACAGGTGAAACATACTATTCTTATAAGATTATCTTGATCCACTCAACGTTCTTAACTTTTTTACTAACTCAACGTTTGAGAGGTAGATGAGAATGTTGATTGAACACTATGTATCTTATATAGAAATCAAGTGTTAGCCCCTAGAAAGGGACCTCTTGATTTCTGAGAACTTCAACTGAAGTAAAATGGAAAGAAAAAGTGAGAAACCATGTTGTAAAATTTGTGAAACTGAATTTGCAAGCAGTTTTGGCTTGAAATCTCACATGCGAATACACACAGGTGAGAAACCCTATTCTTGTAAAATTTGTGGAACTGCATTTTCACGGAGTGACGGTCTTAAAAATCACATTCGAATACACACGGGTGAGAAACCCTATTCCTGTCAATTTTGTGGTTCTGCATTTTCTGACAGTTCTACTTGGAAAAGACACATGCGAATACACACAGGCGAGAAACCCTATTCTTGTAAAGTCTGTGGTACTGCATTTTCGGGCAATTTCTCTCTGAAATGTCACATGCGAACACACACAGGTGAGAAACCCTACTCTTGTAAGGTTTGTGGAACTGCACTTTTCGATAGTAGCCATCGGAAAACTCATATGCGAACACACACAGGTGAGAAACCCTATTGTTGTGAGGTTTGTGGAGACGCATATTCGTCCAGTTCTCAGCTGAAATCTCACATGCGAATACACACAGGTGAGAAACCCTATTCTTGTGAGGTTTGTGGAGACGCATTTTCATTAAGTTCTATTCTGAAAACTCATATGCGAATACACACAGGTGAGAAACCATATTGTTGTAAATTTTGCGGAACTGAATTTTCTGAAAATTCTTCTTTAAGAAGTCACATGCGAATACACACAGGTGAGAAACCCTACTATTGTAATGTTTGTGGAACGGCATTTTCAAAGAGTGGCAATCTTAAAACTCACATGCGGACACACACAGGTGAGAAACCCTATTTGTGTAAATTTTGTGGAACTGCATTTTCACACAATACTTCACTGAAAAATCACACGCGAATACACACAGGTGAGAAACCCTATTCGTGTAAATTTTGTGGAACTGCATTTTCATACTATAGTACACTGAAAAATCACATGCGAATACACACAGGTGAGAAACCCTATTCTTGTAAAGTGTGTGGTTCTGCATTTGCGAACACTTCCAATTTGAAACATCACATGCAAATGCACTAAGCATGGCATTGGTCGATTACCAAATTAGCCATCACCACCGCCATCACCATCATAACTAATATCATCACCACCATCATAATATGATAGTGTCATTTACTCATGTGATTGTGTCATTTACTCATGGCTATTACGATGCCTTTAATTATACAAGATCTATCGAGTAACGAAGAAAACATTGGTTGTAGATGTAATTATATGACCAATTTATTTAGCCACTTTAATGGAACAATAACAATTCCATATGTCAAGATCTGAAAATTAGCCATATGATAGTGTCATGGTAGACATTTTCTACAAAAAAAAATGTAATCCCCCCTTTTTTTTTTAACTATTTCAAAACTTTGAAATCATCTTACCATCACCACCACCGCCACCATCACCATCATAAGCACCATCACTACCACCACTACCACAATCATCATCACCATCACCATCATAACTAATATCATCACAACCATCATAACAACCACCATCATCACCACCACCATTATCATCACCACCACCATCATGACAACCGCCACCATAACCATCACCACCACCATCATCATCACCACGGCCACCACCATCATCATCACTGCCACCACCATCATAACTACCATCACAATCGCCACCACCACTACCATTATCAGCAACACCACCACCAACACCATCATCACCACCATTACCATCATCATCACTTACACCATTACAACCGACCTGACTTAATTTCAATTTTTGCTCAAATGTTAGACATTTTTAGAATCAAAATCATGTAATGGATTTTGATCAAAATTGGAATAAGGATTCTAGATATAAGGTTTCGTAACATTATATATTGATTTTTATCTTCGTTAGTGCTAAATGGTGCTAAACTGTTGTGTAAATTTTAAGGCATGAACTTATGTAAGTTTGTTTTTTCAATGTGTACTTCTCATTTATAAAGAAACGAATGCCACAAATGTTCTCATGGAAGGTTAAATGAAATCTGATCCTAATATTAGACATTTTTCTGTCACAATCGTTTAAATATAAAAGATTTGATCCTAATATTAGACATTTTTTGGTCACAATCGTTTAAATATAAAAGATTTGATCCTAATATTAGACATTTTTCTGTCACAATCGTTTAAATATAAAAAATTTGATCCAAATATTAGACATTTTTCTGTCACTATCGAGAAAATATATGAATCCCCCCCTAAAAAAACTTGCCTAAATAACATACTTCTTTGTTTTATGTAAAAAGAAGACGAAAAAAAAGTTGCCTAAATATCGTAAAAGAAATAGCATTTACTTAATTCGAAATCTTACCAAACTTTCTGGAATGGTAAAAGACAAAAACGTCTTATAATTTAGAAATAATGTTTCTAGTAGTTCCGAAATCCATTCTGTCTTTGGCTCTTTAATATGGTAATCAGATGAATTAATAGAGAACTTCTATTAATTCCCTGAAAATAGTTAAAGGTATTTTATAAGACGATGGCTAGCACCAACTACTGTGACGTCAGCATAAAAAATTAGACTCAATGGAAAGGCTTAAATATAAAAATTTGATCCTAATATTAGCCATTTTTCTATTGTTTTGTTTAAGTTGTTCTGCTTAAATATAAAAAAATAGAGCAAAAACTATTCGTATCGTATTTTAACACAAAGATACGTACAATATCCGGCACTTATTTCAGTCGCGTGACATTCTTTCAGCATGTTTTCCACAAACTCACAAGGAGATGTGAGGCTTTATAAGCATCGTGTTCCTCGAGCGACATCGCTCTCAATAAACACGTCTTGTAAACTACATCAGTAAATTATAGGAAGCAACACTTTCTCTCACACATCCTCCATCGCTTCCACCACTACACCATCACCACCACCACCATCATCATCACTACCATCATCACTACCACCATCATGACCACCATCTCTACCACAAAATCCAGGGCTACCCATCCTGGTGGTGTTGATCTCAGAGCGATTGTAACAATAAAAAAACGTTTACACTGTACAGAGTAATGTCCAGAAACCAGAGTCTACCAAGACTCTTTTTGCATAGACGAGAATTGACCATTGCATTTTTGTAATATAAAAACAGACACATTCACGGAAATTAAATTATATAATACAATGTCCATAAATTAAATCAATATTTTAATTTAAAAAATCTAATTTGTGTTCTTTACAAGTGTTACCTTTTCATCTGTCGGCTTTCTGCCTAAGCAGGAGATGATGTAGCAGTGAAAAATAATGTCCATAAATTAAATAAATATTTTAATTAAAAAAATCTAAAAGAAAATGAAGTACCTTTTTTTATTTGTGTTCTTTACAACTGCTACATTTACGGAAATACCTCATTTTTATCTGTCGGCTTTCTGCCTAAGCAGGAGATGATGTAGCAGTGAAAAATAACAAGTGTTACATTTACAGAGGAGATATCGAATACTGACAGGTCTGAGAAGTATAAACCCTGTATTATTATCCCACCTTTTTCGAAGCAGACTTGGCAGTATCTTCTACGTATTACTTCCCGTTCATGTTGCCTGTGAATGTTAGGCCGAATTACTTGTCGTTTCCCTGTTTAAGGAAGGATACACTACATAATTGACTGTGAAGAAAATTTTATGAGTCCATTTATTACTAAAGGGAAGGGAATGCCCCTTTTAATCGATTCAAAAATAAAATATAACTTATTACACTGTATTACAATGTCTATTATGTCTGTTCAAAATTTCCTAAGTATCTGACCTGTAGTTTTTAAATCCATGATTACATTTCTAAATTCTTAATCCATGATTACACTTCATAATTCTGAATCCATGATCACAAGAGAAGAGGGTGATGTAGTAGTGATAAATAATGTCAGAGAAATGTCCCTGTTATGTAATTTGGTCATATACTCTGCCTGAAGATAACTGCTGACAGACTTTCAACAGTCAAAAGAACTTTCTCCTTTTCCTTTCCTCACTCGGCCACTGTCCAACTTTCTCCCACCTATACCAAACTGTGTTTGTTTTACCAATACTTCAATGGATTATGCTCCAATGAATTGGCTACTCTGGTGCCCCTTCAACGTAAATTCACTAGACTAACTCGACAATCAACTAAATCTCATTCATTCACTGTGGAGGTCCCCAGATGCCGGAGAGCCTTCTACTCAAATAGCTTCTTTCCTCGCGCCGCTGGCCTCTAGAACTCCCTTCCTGCCCCCTGTTTCCCCGACAGTACTGACATGGAGAAATTTAAGACTAATGTAAACAAAAGGGGGTGATATAGCAGTGACAAGTAATGTCGGAGAAATGTTCCTGTTATGTAATTTGGTCATATACTGACAAAGCAGCTTGCAGGGTGCATTTATTTCATATGTTCCCTGAAGAACTACTTCAGCCCCTTTGGGAAGTGACGGTGGTTAAGTAGATAACGACACAGACTGAAGACCTGGGTGTTCCATGTTCGAACCCCTGTATAGTCGGTTCCACAGTATCACTTTCACTTAGGGACGTTGGCAACCTTCTTGTGAAATATTCCTAACTAGAAGGACATCAGGGAAACTAATGCCAACACCAGAATCATCTGATTCACACGAAAGAAGAAGGCCAGCAGAAAGAATCCTGAACGCTACGATGAAAGACGTCTCCCTTCTCTCTCCTGTACCGATCCACTGGACGCTCAAGCATCAACTATCTTCGCCTGAAGATAACTGCTGACAGACTTTCAACAGTCCAAAGAACTTTCTACCTTTCCTTTGCTCATTCGGACACTGTCCAACTTTCTTCCACCTATACCAAACGGTGTAGATTATTGAATAAACCCTTTCGTTGTTTGATGTTATTAAAAAGGTTTTGTTTTTCCTTTCGTTATGAATAAGTTGGTTGTCCTGTCTAGTAGACCGTTTAGATTTGTCTCCCTTTCCCGGCCCCCTATTCGTTAGGGACTTTTTTTATCCCCGACACTTGCCGGTGCTCTGTTCCTGGATTCTAGCTGCTGCTATGTCACGAGCGAAACCGCATGGTGGAATTTCAATCTCCCTACAGATTCCGACATTTTAGCCATCTTCGTTTTTTACTATGCTGCCTTAGGGCCGGGTTTAACTGTCAGACAGCTAGCTATAACTTTTTTCGATGAACAATAAAACCTGCGACTAAAATAGGCTATGGCTCAGAGTCTTGTTTTTCGAAAGGAGTTATTGCTAGCTGTCTGACGGTTAAACCCTAAGGCAGCATATAAGAATATACATAAGTTGGTCTTACCATCCATTGATAAGACCAGCTCTTATAGGAGGTCTTGAAAATCCTTCACTTCACAAATTTAGCTAAACCTTCAGGGCTGATAACATTTCCGGGGAAAAATGAGCAGGTGAAAGTCTCATCAAAAGTCCAAAATTGGATGTCAATAGATGCCATGGACTGCACGAAGGTCGTATGATCTCCAGTTGCAGCCGTTGATTAAATTCAGCCTTTGCTGCTTTCAATCTCTTTGCAGGAAGGTGGCAAAATAATGAAAACAAATACTAGTGTTATCAATATGGTGTGCTGTTGAGTGAGTAGACTTGCTCACAATAAAATTAAAGTTGGTTAGGGTCAGGGTTAGGGGTTAGAGTAGGGTTAGGAAAAATGATTTGATAAGGGTTTCAGGTTAAGGATTAGGGTTAGGGAAGGGTTAGGGTTAATGATTTGATAAAGGTTAGGGTTAAGGGTTAGGGTTAATGATTTGATAAGGGTTAGGGTTAAGGGTTAGGGTTAATGATTTGATAAGGGTTAGGGAAGGGTTAGGGTTAATGATTTGGTTAGGGTTAAGGGTTAGGGTTAGTGTTAAGGAAGGAGTACAGTAGTGCATGGAAAGCCTCATCGGAAGTGGTGATTTTCGAAAAATAGTCGACCACCACAATGTAGGTCTAGCTGTTTAGCTCGAATAAGTCAGAAGCTAGGGTGTCTTGGTGGGAGTTTGGTTGTCAACAGTGGTTCGGCCGGTTGGTGTCTAAGTCTGGCACATGTTCCACAGTTCTCCACTGTGTTCTTTATCTGGTTAGATAATCCTGACCACCAGATTAATTGGCGGGCTCGTTGTCGGCATCTGGTAATTCCTTGGTGACCTGAGTGGATCTTGCCGATTATCTCTAGTCTCATCAACTGGGGGATCACAATCCGTGTTCCATACATTAGTAGGTCTTCTTCCCAAGTAGTGTCTCCTCGATGGGCCCAATATGGCTTGAGTCGCATAGGAACTTGCTCCTTTGAATGCCATCCATTTTTAACAAAGTTTATGATTCCTGTACATATGTCATCATTGCTGGTGGCTTCCCTTATCTCTGCCAACCGTGCAGGGACTGCATGATGGCCTGGACAAATATTGCTGAAATTTCCTCCAGTTCTTTATCCTGTTTTGTTGGCATGTTGCTGTGCATAACTCTTAATAGAGCATCGGCAGTGTATAGTTCCTTGCCGGGTATATGATGGATTTTATAACTGAATCTCATGAGGCGGATGCAGAATCTTTGTACTCTGGCTGGTAATTCACTGATATCCTTACTGCCTAGTAGGAGTACGAGCGGTTTATGGTGTCTCGATTGTGAACTCCAACCCTATGAGGTAGTCGGAGAATCGTTCACATCTGCAGGTTATGGTTAGGGCTTACTTTTCTATCTGAGCGTATAGGGTTTCTGTTTCCGACATGGCTCTTGATGCATATGCTACTGGGTGCAATCTTGTATCTTCCTGCTGCTGTAGGAGTACTGCTCCAAGGGCATAAGATGAAGCATCTGTGGATACTAATGTTCTTTTTGTTGGATTGTACAATGACAGAACTGGTGCTGAACACAAAACTTCCTTTATGGAGTTGAAGGCTCTTTTTTGTTCGCTTTCCCATACAAACATGTTTTTCTGGCTCACTAAGTCTCCCGTAGCGACTTTGTCGTTTCTGCTAGGTTTGGGATGAACTTCCCCATTTGGTTCACTATTCCCAGAAATCTGTGAGTTTCTGTTATATTGTTTGGCGCTGGGAAGTTGTAGACTCCGGAAACTCTGTCTGGGTCGGGTCTTAGGCCGTCAGTGCTGAGGATATGTCTTAAGAACTTTAGTGATGTTTTCGATATCTCACATTTTTGTGGATTTAGGGTTACTCCAGCTGCTCGAATTCTCTTTAATGTGGCTTTTAACCGTGTGTCGTGCTCACTTTGGCTCCTCCCATATACCAGTATATCGTCCAGCATACATATCGCCCTTTCTTGCTGTTCCAGTATGGCTGACATCCGCCTCTGAAAGATCTCGCTGGTTGACATGATTCCAAATGGTAGTCGATTGAATTGGAATCTGCCAAATGGGATAATTAATGTTGTCAGTCTGCGAAACTCTTGTGACAATGGTATTTGCCAGTATCCACTGTTTGCGTCTAACTTGGTCATGACTATGGCTTCATCCAATAGGGTTAGCACATAGTCGACTGTTGGTAACATATGCAGTTCTCTTTTAACATGTGTGTTTAGTTTCGTCAGGTCAACACATTATCTGACCTTTCCGTTGTCCTTTGGTACCACTACTATGGGCTCTTCAATCCTGCTTATTACCCCTATCTCTTCCATCCGCTTGAGTTCTTTCTGTGTCTCCTTCATTAATGGTAAGGGTATGCGACGTGGTGATGAGATGGAGAAGGTTTAGCATCCTCACGTAGGGTTATGGTGTAGCTTTCCCTGAATGTGCCAAGACCCTGAAACAGGTCTCTCATCTCCTTCCTTCCTGCACCCCACAACGATTCTGTCTCTTATAAACTCGTCTTCTAGTCCCCTTAGGTCACATGTCTTCGCTAACGCGTGTAAGTCAGTAATAAAGGCATCAATGGATTCACCTTCTTGTTGACAGCACTTGTTGAACATGGCTCGTTTATATATAACGTTAGTGCTGGCCGTGAAGTGCTTATCAAACTTTTGTTTGACCACGTCAAACTTTTCCGTGTCCAGTTATAACTTGAATGTAGCTAGGACGTTCTCGGCTTTGTCACCTATACTATATATGAAGGAATCCACTTGGACCCTTTCTAGTTTCTCTTCGAGGCCGAACACAGTTTTGTAGCGAGTAAATCTCCTTATCCACTTTGGCCATTGTGCTGGCTGGTCGAATGAGAACGGCTGTGGCGTCGACAGGTTGCTGTTCATTTTGTTCTGTTTTAAATTCCGGTTTCTGGCTCGGATATTTTTGTTTGTCTGACGTCCGCCTGTACTCCTTACCTTATCCTATACCATTCTGATTTCGGTTTTATGAAAATCCCACTTCTGACACCATGTTACGTTATTAAATAAACACCGAAGCAAAAGCATGTGTGTATCGTTCACATCCAAGATAGCTGACTTCTTTATTCAACTCACGTTAACGTTACAAAGCAGAACGTTAATCTCGTGGTAAGGGGGATAACTCTGCTTTGTTAAAACATATTATAACACTCATATAATATTCATCAATAATACAAGACGTTAATCTCGTGGTAAGGGGGATAACTCTGCTTGGTTAAAACATATTATAACACTCATATAATATTCATCAATAATACAAGATGTATGTCCTTTATTTAAACAAACACGTTCATTAAAATAATAAAATATTAAAATAAATAAATAATTTCTTTCTCGGCCTTTTTGCTGAGATGAAAGTGTAGTATCTGTTCCGATGGATACTACACCCCTTAGACAAGTAACGTCTTGGCCTTTGGGCCTTGATTCCGTGGGCCTTAGTGTTTGTTCTGTGCAGTTGTATGAGGTTCACCCTCCCAGGCTTTGCCTTCTCACCCTTTATTTCTAATCGTCAGAAGCGCCCCTACCGGGGAATGCCGACAGGGCTGCCCAGGCATTTTTGTAGACAGAGTGCTCAACCTTTAGAGCGCTAGCTTTTCGATCCCACTTTCCGACCTTGTGTCATCTTACCGATGTAGGAGGGAGATAAAAAAAAAAAATGAAAACAAAATAAACGCATAATAGTTTCCCCAGTAATCATAAAAAATATTGACATTATTGTGAAATATCTTTGTTTTATCTTCATTTGAATTTTCAATGTTTGTGAATTGTAGGTCCGGAAAAAAATATCTTTAATTTAAGGAGAGTCAAATAAGGGGGAGAGAACTCTAGTTTCAATTTTCATCACTTCTGCATTTCAAGCGTAACTTTTACTTAATAATTGAAGAGTTCTATTCATTCCTCCGAGTCAACCGGAATGTTGACTGTTTGTTGGATTGTCGTTTTAAATTATAAAGTTTCGTTTTAAAAGATCACTGTTAACTATTTTGATAAAATTTTAATTCATACAATAAAAAAAACACTGACTAAAATTACTGACTATTCATTTTAATGATAAATTTTCATGTTAAAAATCACTGTTGACTATTTTGATAAAATTTTAATTCATACAATAACAAAAAACATTTTTATTATTTTTTTTAATTTTTAAATTATTAAATAAAATATTTTCATATTGTTCGCTGTTATTATTCTTCGCGGTTAATATTGTCATTTTGAATAAAAACATCTAAGTCGGTTACTTCCGGTTGGTTGTCTGCCCCTGCCTTCAAAAAGGAAAGCAAATTAAGTCTAAGTGACGGTTGAAATGCAGAAGTGGCCAATTTTCAACCACGGATGTAACTATTGTAATTAATTATTCTAAAATAAAGTTTTAAAAAATGTATACGTAAAAGGATATTTTTTGAATAAAACAATCACAACGGATTCGGCACCAATGAAAAATAGAATGATTTTGAAAAATAAAATGATTTTGAAAAATAAAATGATTTGAAAAATAAAATTATTTTGAAAAATAAATTGATTTTGAAATATAAAATGATTGTGAAACATAAAATTATTTTGAAAAATAAAATGTTTTATTAAAATAAATTATCACAGAAGAAGTAAAAATTTTTAAAAAAATACGTAAATGGAAGGGGAAAAAACATGAAACACGGAAAATAAAGTTTTTGAAATAAATGATAGTTTTACACTGGGTAAAATTCGGCAATATGTTTGAAAACAGTTCCTTTTATGTATACATTTTTAAAAACTTTATTTTAGAAAAATTACAATAGTAAAATCTATTTTAAGATACATTGTGGTTGAAACTTGAAACTAGAGTTGTCTCCCCCTTATTTGACTCTCCTGAAATTAAAGATATTTTTTTTTTTTCACAGCACCGAATTTTCTGCGAGCCTGCATTTGCGGTCACCATCTTGAATTTAACATACACCCGTTTTAACTTGAACATAAACATTTGGTTTCTAAATTCATAATAATAAGATTTGATTCAGAGAAATCCTGTCATTGTTTCTTTAAAGCAAGTAAGTATCACTTGAATTTATTTGTTTTACGATTTTCTAAAAAGTTTGCTATGGACTTTGTTTTAAAAATATCACATTTTATTCAAAGATTTAAAAAGATCGGGAATCTTTAATAATAGCCCTACAACTCGCGAGTCGGGTTGAAAAAAAAGTTGTAGAACGTAGTCAAAAAATGAATATGCAACAAATAAATGCGACGTACGTAGACACTGGAGGTTTTCCTAGTTATCTATTCCATTTGTTTGTATGTTTACGTAGGATAAATGGCTTTTTATTAGACATGAAAAAAAAAACTTTTTTTTTTCGCCAACAAAATGTTGACTTAATAAAGATGGCGTCAATAGTTGTCACGTGGTGTGTTTTTTTTTGTTTTTTTTACCGGGAGTCATAATGAAAGCGGCGTTTTTTTTTTTGGTTTTTTTTTGTTCTTTTGCTTTACTGAAATATGAAAAATTGGGGTTCGGTTTAGGGTTAGGTTAGGGTATGGAATTTTTTACAGAAACAACAGGAGAAAAAAAAACATTACGGTGTGACGAATGAAAATAAGGTATTTTTTTACTATCCATTCCCAGCGTAGTTTACCACTTAAAAAAAGTTCAAATCCTACTTTTTTGTGCAAATACATTTAAACAGCCTAAAATCATCCGCAAAGAAGGAATTAAAAAAAAAATTGGCACATGTTCGTCTTTAACCACTGTCCATTTTTCACAACTTTTTACTGACCATTTTTCTTTTCTTTTTTCGGTGTACACTTATCTATCAGGCTGCTAGAGAATTCCGGCGTTTTTGGAATTTTTTTTCAAATATTTTACATTTTAGGAGGGGGGGTCAGTTTCCAATGTTAATTCAACGTAGACTGATCCCCCTCTTTTTGACCATCTCAATTTTTTAAAAATCTTTTTCGGTGTACGATTACCTGTCATGTCAATAGAGAATTCCAGGGGTTTTGGAAAGACGGAATTCTTTCGTGACATGATAGGTAATTGTAAGCAGAGGAATAATTGTTAAAATTTGAGATGGTTAAAAAGAGGGGGATCAGTCCACGTTGAATTTACATTGGAAACTGATCCCCCGTCTTAAAATCACATTTTTTTTTTAAATTTCTTTCCAAAACCCCCGGAATTCTCTATTGACATGACAGGTAATCGTACACCGAAAAAGATTTTTAAAAAAATTGAGATGGTCAAAAAGAGGGGGATCAGTTTACGTTAAATTAACATTGGAAACTGATTCCCCCTTCTAAAATGTAAAATATTTGAAAAAAAATTCCAAAAACGCCGGAATTCTCTAGCAGCCTGATAGATAAATGTACACCGAAAATAGAAAAGAAAAATGGTCAGTAAAAAGTTGTGAAAAACGGACAGTGGTTAAAGACGAACATGTGTCAAAAAATTAAATATTTAAGATTTTAGCGTGGGGGATCACTTTCCTTTATAAATTTAACGTAAAATGAGCACCCATTTCCTGTCCACTTAACATTTAACGAGACATGTAACCGACTTGAGTTTCTAATTCGAGACTGGAGATTTTCCTAGTTAGCTATTCCATTTGTTTTTATTTTTACGTAGGATAAATGTTTTTTCATTAGACATGAAAACAAACAAAATTTCTGGGCACGGATTTTTACAGCAAAAACATGGCGTCGACAGTCTTGTTTTGTTAGCCTCGTTTCGGGTTCTCGTTGTCAAGTGTGTGTGTTTTTTTACCGGGACTCATAATCAAAGCGACGTTTGTTTTTTTTAACGATCAGGGCTAGGGTTAGGGCTGGAGTTAGAGTTAGGGTTAGGGCTGAAGTTAGTTAGGGTTAGGGCTGGAGTTAGAGTTAGGGTTAGGGCTGGAGTTAGAGTAAGGGCTAGGGTTAGGGCTGGAGTTAGGGTGGGTTTTTTTTATTAAATAAACACGTAGAAATTTAGCCAATTTGGGGTGGGGGTATTTATTTAATAAAAACACGTAGAAATTTAGCCAATTTAGTTTTCTGGGGGTTTTTTTAGGGGGGAACTCAAGTCAAAGTTTGCCCCCCCCCCCTCCAAAACAAACACGAAAATCGCTAAATTTTTACGTGTTTTTATTAAAAACTCAAGTCGGTTACATGTCTCGTTTGACGCTAACTGGCCAGAAAATGGGTGCTCATTTTACGTTACATTTATAAAGGAAAATGAACCCCCACTCTAAAATCTTTAATTTTTTTTTTTTATTCCTTCTTTGCGGATATTTTTTTAGGCTGTTTAAATGTATTTGCACAAAAAAAGTAGAATTTGAACATTTTTAATGGGTAAACTGCGCTGGGAATGGATAGTAAAAATTTACCGAAAATAATATGTAAATAAAAGCACACTGACATGTAAATCAAAAGAAAATTATTTTATTTCTTTTGCTTAAAATGTAGTTTTGTTTTGTTCTTCTGCTTGGCTGAAAAATGCAAAAATTGCGCTTTGACTATTAATTTTTTTTTTCACTTCACGTACGCTAAAACTATCAATTTATAAAAAATAGCACTTTTAACGGATTATAATCATTAATAACTGTCACAGTTAACTTGGAAATTCAGTTTTATCGGCTACGGTAACTTTTATTTGTTGTATATTTTTTTTTTCAGTGTTTTTGTTGTAGGGCTATTCGTAAACATACCCAAAAGATCAGTTCATCATTGTCTTAGGCGAATGTATTTAAATAATAAATTGTTGCCTCTCCAGAAGGGTTCGCGATCCCGCTGACTTCCGGGTTATCCTGCAGTAAATTTCAAGTACGGATAATCATCAATGATAAAAGAAACTTTTTTTTTAACGGAAAATTTAGAATTGTATTTTTATTATAATAAAATAAGTTGTGAGAAAAACAAATGATCAAATATATGTTTGTTTATATTTTCATGAAAATATGACAAATCTTTATTAAAAAAAATCTTTTTTTTTTAAATTGATATAAATAAAGTTTTGAAATGTCTAGCGCTGACAACTTCAATAGTTACCTTCAAGAATTTTCTCTGGCGGCGCCGAATAAAACAAAATTATTTCGGCAATATTCTTTATTGTATACGCTTTTATTATTCTTTTTAAATACTTTAAATTATGTTGCTGTTTCACAAAATACAAAAGACATTTGCTTTAAAAATTACTATTAAAATACTAAGCTATTTTATTATGTTTTCATAAAATATCAAAACACATATCTTATGTTGCTGTTTCACAAAAGACATTTTAAAACTTTATTTATATGACACATGTTCGTCTTTTACCACAGTCCGTTTTTCACAACTTTTTACTGACCATTTTTTTCTTTTCGATGTACACTTACCTATCAGGCTGCAAGAGAATTCCGGGGATTTTGGAAATTTCTTTTAAATATTTTACATTTTAGGAGGGGGGATCAATTTCCAATTTAATTCAACGTAGACTGATACCCCTCTTTTTGACCATCTCAATTTTTTTTTTAAATTTAAAAAAAAGTCTTTTTCGGTGTACAATTACCTATCATGTCAGTAGAGAATTCCGGGGTTTTTGGAAAATAATTAAAATTAGATTTTAAGACGGGTGATCAGTTTTCAATGTAAATCAAACGTAGGCTGATCCCCCTCTTTTTGACCATCTCAAATTTTTAAAATTATTCTTCTGCTTACAATTACCTATCATGTCGCGAGAGAATTCCGGGGTTTTTAGAAATTTTTTTCAAATATTTTACATTTTAGGAGGGGGATCAGTTTCCAATGTTAATTAAAAGTGCCTGTTCATGTTACATGCTCGCTAATTTTACACCGAAAAAAAGTCGGTCCATAAAAACAACACATGCAACATGGTCAAAACTGACCCCCCCTCCTAAAATGTAAAATATTAAAAAATTTTTTCCAAAACCCCCGGAATTCTCTAGCAGCCTATCAGGACAAATGTGTAAGGAAATATTTTTTATTAATTAAGGATAGTTTTTAAGTCAGGCGATTAGACCATGGTTTAGCTGAATTTATATCCGGAAGAAAAAGGTTTTTGATATTTAAAAATAACCAGAATATATTTTGGCTTATGAAAATAAAAGAATTTTCTGATGTATGTAATGAAAACTCATAAAGTAATCGCATATAGAAAATCAAGATTAAAAAAAAGATGTATGCTTAATTTGCGTACTTATTTCTTAAATAGTTTCTAATAAATTATTATTCTGTGTTATTCATTTGTAATTTTTATTGTCTTATTTTCTTATATATATGCAATAGGTTTGTCTATTATTATTATTATTATTATTATTATTATTATTTATTAAAGCGATTAATTGAAAAATAAAGATAACTTTCCAAAAACTTTGTTAGATTTTCATTAATTTTCAAGGGAGGTAATGTAATTTAAACCGGAAGTTTTCATGTATTTTGAGATTAAAATGAAAACTTCCTGTACGTACATCAAGCCACACAAACAATTTATAAGATTATTGATGACAGAAAAAATTATTTTAAAAATAAATAAAATCTACCCTCAACGCCATGACTGACAGTTTTTCTTTTAATAATTAAATAACCACATTTATTGTTAGTTCATATTTGTTTTATTGTGTGATGATGATGATGATAATAATAATAATAATAATAATAATAATAATAATAATAACCAGATGATATAATAATAATAATAATAATAATAATAATAATAACCAGATGATATAATAATAATAATAATGATAATAATAATAATAATAATAATAATAATAATAATAATAATAATAATAACCAGAGACAGGTATATTTGAAGATTTCATTTTTCTTGTAGTTTTGACGTAAAATATTTTACACCCCCCCCCCCATTTTTTTTTAACCCTTCTTATCAATAGTAATATTTTCAGTTAGGAAAAGAAAAAAAAATTTTCACCCCCGCCAAAAAAAAATTTACCCTTCCCCATGAATAGTAATATTTTCAGTTAGAAAAAGAAAGAAAAGGAAAAAAAAAATTACCCCCCTTTTTTTTTTTCAACTGAAAATATTAGTATTCATGGGGGGGGGGGGGTAAAAATAAATTTTCTTTTTTTAACTGAAAATATTAGTATTCATGGGGGAGGGTAAAAAAATTTGGAGGGGAGGGAACAAATTTTTTTTCTTTTTTTAACGTAAAATATTTTCATCTGTCCGAATAACAAAGAAAATAGATTTATATTTTTGAAAAATCTTTATTAGTTTTGAAAATATTTTTCTGTCTTCTAAATGAATAAACTTGCTAGAAAAGATGTGTGTAATTAAAACTGCCGCATCAAAATCATATACAATGAATTGTTGAATATTTTTTATCATTTAAAATGAATGACAAAATATTTAATTTATTGAAATTGATTGCGTAAAATATAAGGTATTTTTTTCTTTATTTACAGATTGAAACTATTTTTGGAAATACTGATTTTTATTCACTTCCACAAAGAATTAAGCTGTATGGACATTATTTTCAAAGTCCCATTTAATTTATGTCAGCAAATATCATTGAAAGGAGAATGTATCATTATTTTAAAGAAATACCACTGGTTGTTTTCGGTGAGCAATCACTGACGATGATCTGTGTGAGAACTCCTAGCGAGTACAAATAATACTATTATATATATATATATATTATATATATATTAGCTGGACCCTTGGAAATTCTACAGTTTTAAGAAGTCGCAGAAAAGTAGTTCGAACATGAATCTTTTTCCATCAAAGTATGCAAATCATTATTCTTCATAACATGAAATAATAAGAGCGAATTGTCTCTCTTTACATATTCTTGTGAAGTGTGTGAAACTTCCTTTACAGAGAAATCGCCCCTGAAAAACCATATGAGAATACACACTGGAGAGAAGCCATATGCTTGTGAAATATGTGTTAAATAATTTTCACAAGTATGTAATTTAAACAGACATATCCAAAGTCATATTGGAGAGAAGCTATTTTCTTATAAAATGTGTGTGAGTTCCTTTTCAAGTAAACAAAGTTTAGTAATGCATATGAAAAAAACATATTTGAAATAACCAATATTCTTGTAAAGTATGTGATAAATCATTTTTGAGAAAATCTAAGTTGGCCAAGCATGAACAAATACACACAAGGTAATTTTATTTATGACCAAATATTTATAATAACATAGTATTCAAAGCCCAAATCTAATCCCCTCGACACTGCTATACAATGGCTGATATGAAGAATGGTGCATCTTCTCTAAGTCATGTTACCTCAACTAACAGCACTTAGCTGGATACTCCACTAGACTATATAGATTCTTGTCTTGAAATCCGGTAAGACCAAGAGACCACAAGAAATATATACTATAACATAAGTACCTGGTCAATTGGGAAGAGGAAAATTAATGTTCTTAACTTTTTTACTAACTCAACATTTGACAGGTTAGGAGAACTTTAATTGAATATCAATGTATCTCATATAGATATCAAGTGCTAGCCCAAATAAATAAAATAATATTGAAAAAATTAAAAAAATAAATATATAAAAATAAATAAATTTAAAAAAAATATAAATAAAATAAAATTAAAAAAATAAATAAAATAAAAATAAAAAAATAAAAAATGAAATAAAATAAAGACTATATAGATTCTTGTCTTGAAATCCGGGAAGACCAAGAGACCACAAGAAATATATACTAATGTATCTCATATAGAGATCAAGTGCCAGCCCAGAGAAATCACACTAAGGTAGAAAAGAAACCTTACTCTCACAAAGTCTAAAGATTCACATGTAAATACACACATATTAAAAGCTCTGTATAATTTGAAGGATTGTATTTTAAAATGGAATAAGAAAAATGTCAGATTGTCATTCAGTTGTTCGACAGATATTCAGCGAGTCCCACAACAGCGTCGACACAATTTCATAGACCATCGATTTTGGTAAAAAAATAAATAAATAGATTAAAAATAATAAAAAAATAAAAAAATAAATAAATAAAATAATATTGAAAAAATTAAAAATAAAAAAATAAATTAAATAAAAATAATTTTTTTTAAAAATGAATAAATTAAAAATAAAAAAATAAATTTAATTAAATAAATAATATTGAAAAAATAAAAAATACATAAATAAAAAAAAATAAAATAAAAAAAAAAAAAAAATAATAAAATAAAAATAAATAAAATAAAAAAAATAAAAATGAAAAATAAATAAATAAAAAAATTAAATGAAAATAAAATTACGAGATTTTAAAACAGTGGTTGTAGCTTTTATTTAAAAGCGTATTTGCAAATTATTGTGATTTGTGTTTTTCGTTTTTCGAATAACACATATACACACAGGTGAAAAATACTATTCTTGTAAGATTATCTTGATCCACTCAACGTTCTTAACTTTTTTACTAACTCAACGTTTGAGAGGTAGATGAGAATGTTGATTGAACACTATGTATATTATATAGAAATCAAGTGTTAGCCCCTAGAAAGGGACCTCTTGATTTCTGAGAACTTCAACTGAAGTAAAATGGAAACAAAAAGTTAAATATCATACCGGTTGTAGTGGGGGCAACTGGTCTAGTGACAAAAATCTAATAAAATACTTAGACACAATACTTGGAAGAGCAAACTGTAGGGAAGTACAGATAGCAGCCCTAAAAGGAACAACATCTATCCTTAAGAGACCCCTCGAATATAAATTTTACTCATAGGGAAATCAAGTGTTAGCCTCAAGAGGCAGCCTCTTGATCTCTTTAGATAAACTAAATTAAAATGATAAAAAAGTGAAAAATCCTATTTACCCACTCTACGTTTGAGACGTAAATGAGAATCGTGATTGAACACTAAAATATCTCATATAGAAATCAAGTTTTAGCCCTTAGAAAGGGGGCTCTTGGTTGTTGAGAACTTCGACTGAAGTAAAATGGAAAGAAAAAGTGAGAAACCATGTTGTAAAATTTGTGAAACTGAATTTGCAAGCAGTTTTGGCTTGAAATCTCACATGCGAATACACACAGGTGAGAAACCCTATTCTTGTAAAATTTGTGGAACTGCATTTTCACGGAGTGACAGTCTTAAAATTCACATTCGAATACACACGGGTGAGAAACCCTATTCCTGTCAATTTTGTGGTTCTGCATTTTCTGACACTTCTACTTGGAAAAGACACATGCGAATACACACAGGCGAGAAACCCTATTCTTGTAAAGTCTGTGGTACTGCATTTTCGGGCAATTTTACTCTGAAAACTCACATGCGAATACACACAGGTGAGAAACCCTATTCTTGTGAGGTTTGTGGAACTGCACTTTCCAATAGTAGCCATCTGAAAACTCATATGCGAATACACACAGGTGAGAAACCATATTGTTGTAAAGTTTGCGGAACTGAATTTTCTGAAAATTCTTCTTTAAGAAGTCACATGCGAACACACACAGGTGAGAAACCCTATTGTTGTGAGGTTTGTGGAGACGCATATTCGTTCAGTTCTCAGCTGAAATCTCACATGCGAATACACACAGGTGAGAAACCCTATTCTTGTGAGGTTTGTGGAGACGCATTTTCATTAAGTTCTATTCTGAAAACTCATATGCGAATACACACAGGTGAGAAACCATATTGTTGTAAAGTTTGCGGAACTGAATTTTCTGTAAATTCTGCTTTAAGAAGTCACATGCGAATACACACAGGTGAGAAACCCTACTATTGTAATGTTTGTGGAACTGCATTTTCAGATAGTGGCAATCTGAAAACACACATGCGAACACACACAGGTGAGAAACCCTATTTGTGTAAATTTTGTGGAACTGCATTTTCACACAATACTTCACTGAAAAATCACATGCGAATACACACAGGTGAGAAACCCTATTCGTGTAAATTTTGTGGAACTGCATTTTCATACAATTCTACACTGAAAAATCACATGCGAATACACACAGGTGAGAAACCCTATTCTTGTAAAGTGTGTGGTTCTGCATTTGCGAACACTTCCAATTTGAAACATCACATGCAAATGCACTAAGCATGGCATTGGTCGATTACCAAATTAGCCATCACCATCATAACTAATATCATCACCACCATCATAATATGATAGTGTCATTTACTCATGTGATAGTGTCATTTACTCATGGCTATTACGATGCCTTTAATTATACAAGATCTATCGAGTAACGAAGAAAACATTGGTTGTAGATGTAATTATATGACCAATTTATTTAGCCACATTAATGGAACAATAACAATTCCATATGTCAAGATCTGAAAATTAGCCATATGATAGTGTCATGGTAGACATTTTCTACAAAAAAAATGTAATCCCCCCTTTTTTTTTTAGCTATTTCAAAACTTTGAAATCATCTTACCATCACCACCACCGCCACCATCATCACTTACACCATTACAACCGACCTGACTTAATTTCAATTTTTGCTCAAATGTTAGACATTTTTAGAATCAAAATCATGTAATGGATTTTGATCAAAATTGGAATAAGGATTCTAGATATAAGGTTTCGTAACATTATATATTGATTTTTATCTTCGTTAGTGCTAAATGGTGCTAAACTGTTGTGTAAATTTTAAGGCATGAACTTATGTAAGTTTGTTTTTTCAATGTGTACTTCTCATTTATAAAGAAACGAATGCCACAAATGTTCTCATGGAAGGTTAAATGAAATCTGATCCTAATATTAGACATTTTTCTGTCACAATCGTTTAAATATAAAAGATTTGATCCTAATATTAGACATTTTTTGGTCACAATCGTTTAAATATAAAAGATTTGATCCTAATATTAGACATTTTTCTGTCACAATCGTTTAAATATAAAAAATTTGATCCAAATATTAGACATTTTTCTGTCACTATCGAGAAAATATATGAACCCCCCCTAAAAAAACTTGCCTAAATAACATACTTCTTTGTTTTATGTAAAAAGAAGACGAAAAAAAAGTTGCCTAAATATCGTAAAAGAAATAGCATTTACTTTTTTGATTTATGTATAAAAAGACAAAAAAAAATTAAAATGGTACATTTGGCCCACGAAAAAAAAAGTTTATAGTTCTTCAGCTATGGTTTGTTCATTTTTTTTCAAATATATATTTTTTTCTTTTGTATTTTTCGTCTTATACTGTCGTCTGCCACTCTTCCATTTTTACGACTTTCAGTTTTGCTTCAGCCTCGTTTTCGTCTCGGCAGCTCTCGGGCGCTTCCGCAACTTGCTCGATCGTTGCCGCCAAGCAGTCACGGAAATTACGCGCTTCATCTGGAGTAGTACCAAATAAATGTCCTGCGAAACAAGATAGACGTGAAGAGAAAGTGAACCTGAATCTAAAAAGAAAAGAACGTTTTTCAACGGTTTTGTTTTTGTAATTCAATCTTTTATATTCCTCACGTGGATCCGTTTCAAAGTAAACCAAATTAAAAATTATCTAATTAACTCTGAAGTTATCTCCCCCTTAATTCGAAATCTTACCAAACTTTCTGGAATGGTAAAAGACAAAAAACGTCTCATAATTTAGAAATAATGTTTCTAGTAGTTCCGAAATCCATTCTGTCTTTGACTCTTTAATTTGGTAATCAGATGAATTAATAGAGAACTTCTATTAATTCCCTGAAAATAGTTTAAGGTATTTTATAAGACGATGGCTAGCACCAACTACTGTGACGTCAGCATAAAAAATTAGACTCAATGGAAAGGCTTGAATATAAAAAATTTGATTCTAATATTTGCCATTTTTCTATTGTTTTGTTTAAGTTGTTCTGCTTAAATATAAAAAAATAGAGCGAAATCTATTCGTATCGTATTTTAACACAAAGATACGTACAATATCCGGCATTTATTTCAGTCGCGTGACATTCTTTCAGCGTGTTTTCCACAAACTCACAAGGAGATGTGAGGCTTTATAAGCATCGTCTTCCTCGAGCGACATCGCTCTCAATAATCACGTTTTGTAAACTACATCAGTAAATTATAGGAAGCAACATCTTCTCTCACACATCCTCCCCCGCTTCCACCACTACACCATCACCACCACCACCATCATCACTACCATCATGACCACCACCATCATGACCACCACCATCATGACCACCATCTCTACCACAAAATCCAGGACTACCCATCCTGGTGCTGTTGCTTTCAGAGCGATTGTAACAATAAAAAAACGTTTACACTGTACAGAGTAATGTCCAGAAACCAGAGTCTACCAAGACTCTTTTTGCATAGACGGGAATTGACCATTGCATTTTTGCATAGTATAAAAACAGACACATTCACGGAAATGGAATTATATAATACAATGTCCATAAATTAAATCAATATTTTAATTTAAAAAAATCTAATTTGTGTTCTTTACAAGTGTTACCTTTTCATCTGTCGGCTTTCTGCCTAAGCAGGAGGTGATGTAGCAGTGAAAAATAATGTCCATAAATTAAATAAATATTTTAATTTAAAAAATCTAAAAGAAAATGAAGTACCTTTTTTTATTTGTGTTCTTTACAACTGCTACATTTACGGAAATACCTCATTTTTATCTGTCGGCTTTCTGCCTAAGCAGGAGATGATGTAGCAGTGAAAAATAACAAGTGTTACATTTACAGAGGAGATATCGAATACTGACAGCTCTGAAAAGTATAAACCCTGTATTATTATCCCACCTTTTTCGAAGCAGTCTTGGCAGTATCTTCTACGTATTACTTCCCGTTCATGTTGCCTGTGAATGTTAGGCCGAATTACTTGTCGTTTCCCTGTTTAAGGAGGGATACACTACATAATTGACTGTGAAGAAAATTTTATGAGTCCATTTATTACTAAAGGGAAGGGAATGCCCCTTTTAATCGATTCAAAAATAAAATATAACTTATTACACTGTATTACAATGTCTATTATGTCTGTTCAAAATTTCCTAAGTATCTGTCCTGTAGTTTTTAAATCCATGATTACATTTCTAAATTCTTAATCCATGATTACACTTCATAATTCTAAATCCATGATCACAAGAGAAGGGGGTAATGTAGTAGTGATAAATAATGTCAGAGAAATGTCCCTGTTATGTAATTTGGTCATATACTTCGCCTGAAGATAACTGCTGACAGACTTTCAACAGTCCAAAGAACTTTCTCCTTTTCCTTTCCTCACTCGTGGTGGAATTTCAATCTCCCTACAGATTCCGACATTTTAGCCATCTTCGTTTTTTACTATGCTGCCTTAGGGCCGGGTTTAACTGTCAGACAGCTAGCTATAACTTTTTTCGATGAACAATAAAAGCTGCGACTAAAATATGCTATTGCTCAGAGT
Source organism: Sepiola atlantica (assembly GCA_963556195.1). Lineage (NCBI taxonomy): Eukaryota > Metazoa > Mollusca > Cephalopoda > Sepiida > Sepiolidae > Sepiola > Sepiola atlantica. The sequence goes on along the minus strand of OY744549.1, from coordinate 59,715,793 downwards.
CTTGTTTTTCGAAAGGAGTTATTGCTAGCTGTCTGACGGTTAAACCCTAAGGCAGCATATAAGAATATACATAAGTTGGTCTTACCATCCATTGATAAGACCAGCTCTTATAGGAGGTCTTGAAAATCCTTCACTTCACAAATTTAGCTAAACCTTCAGGGCTGATAACATTTCCCGGGAAAACGAAACACGGGGAAAAATGAGCAGGTGTAAGTATCATCAAAAGTCCAAAGTTGGATGTCAATAGATGCCATGGACTGCACGAAGGTCGTATGATCTCCAGTTGCAGCCGTTGATTAAATTCAGCCTTTGCTGCTTTCAATCTCTTTGCAGGAAGGTGGCAAAATAATGAAAACAAATACTAGTGTTATCAATATGGTGTGCTGTTGAGTGAGTAGACTTGCTCACAATAAAATTAAAGTTGGTTAGGGTTAGGGGTTAGAGTAGGGTTAGGAAAAATGATTTGATAAGGGTTTCAGGTTAAGGATTAGGGTTAGGGAAGGGTTAGGGTAAATGATTTGATAAGGGTTAGGGTTTAGGGTTAGGGTTAATGATTTGGTAAGGGTTAGGGTTAAGGGTTAGGGTTAGGGTTAATGATTTGGTTAGGGTTAAGGGTTAGGGTTAGTGTTAAGGAAGGAGTACAGTAGTGCATGGAAAGCCTCATCGGAAGTGGTGATTTTCGGAAAATAGTCGACCACCACAATGTAGGTCTAGCTGTTTAGCTCGAATAAGTCAGAAGCTAGGGTGTCTTGGTGGGAGTTTGGTTGTCAACAGTGGTTCGGCCGGTTGGTGTCTAAGTCTGGCGCATGTTTCACAGTTCTCCACTGTGTTCTTTATCTGGTTAGATAATCCTGGCCACAAGATTTATTGGCGGGCTCGTTGTCGGCACCTGGTAATTCCTTGGTGACCTGAGTGGATCTTGCCGATTATCTCTAGTCTCATCAACTGGGGGACCACAATCCGTGTTCCATACATTAGCAGGTCTTCCTCCCAGGTAGTGTCTCCTCGATGGGCCCAATATGGCTTGAGTAGCATAGGAACTTGCTCCTTTGAATGCCATCCATTTTTAACAAAGTCTATGATTCCTGTACATATGTCATCATTGCTGGTGGCTTCCCTTATCTCTGCCAACCGTGCAGGGACTGCATGATGGCCTGGACAAATATTGCTGAAATTTCCTCCAGTTCTTTATCCTGTTTGTTTTGTTGCTTAATAGAGCATCGGCAGTGTATAGTTCCTTGACGGGTATATGATGGATTTTATAACTGAATCTCATGAGGCGGATGCAGAATCTTTGTACTCTGGCTGGTAATTCACTGATATCCCAACTGCCTAGTAGATGTACGAGCGGTTTATGGTGTCTCGATTGTGAACTCCAACCCTATGAGGTAGTCGGAGAATCGTTCACATCTGCAGGTTATGGCTAGGGCTTACTTTTCTATCTGAGCGTATAGGGTTTCTGTTTCCGACATGGCTCTTGATGCATATGCTACCGGGTGCAATCTTGTATTTTCCTGCTGCTGTAGGAGTACTGCTCCAAGGGCATAAGATGAAGCATCTGTGGATACTACTGTTCTTTCTGTTGGATTGTACAATGACAAAACTGGTGCTGAACACAAAACTTCATTTATGGAGTTGAAGGCTCTATTTGTTCGCTTTCCCATACAAACATGTTTTTCTGGCTCACTAAGTCTCCCATAGCGACTTTGTCGTTTCTGCTAGGTTTGGGATGAACTTCCCCATTTGGTTCACTATTCCCAGAAATCTGTGAGTTTCTGTTATATTCTTTGGCGCTGGGAAGTTGTAGACTCCAGAAACTCTGTCTGGGTCGGGTCTTAGGCCGTCAGTGCTGAGGATATGTCTTAAGAACTTTAATGATGTTTTCGATATCTCACATTTTTGTGGATTTAGGGTTACTCCAGCTGCTCGAATTCTCTTTAATGTGGCTTTTAACCGTGTGTCGTGCTCACTTTGGCTCCTCCCATATATCGTCCAGCATACATATCGCCCTTTCTTGCTGTTCCAGTATGGCTGACATCCGCCTCTGAAAGATCTCGCTGGTTGACATGATTCCAAATGGTAGTCGATTGAATTGGAATCTGCCAAATGGGATAATGAAGGTTGTCAGTCTGCTAAACACTTGTGACAATGGTATTTGCCAGTATCCACTGTTTGCGTCTAACTTGGTCATGACTATAGCTTCATCCAATTGGGTTAGCACATAGTCGACTGTTGGTAACATATGCAGTTCTCTTTTGACATGTGTGTTTAGTTTCGTCAGGTCAACACATTATCTGACCTTTCCGTTGTCCCTTTGGCACCGCTACTATGGGCTCTTCAATCCTGCTTATTACCCCTATCTCTTCCATCCGCTTAAGTTCTTTCTGTGTCTCCTTCATTAATGGTAAGGGTATGCGACGTGGTGATGAGATGGAGAAGGTTTAGCATCCTCACGTAGGGTTATGGTGTAGCTTTCCCTGAATGTGCCAAGACCCTGAAACAGGTCTCTCATCTCCTTCCTTCCTGCACCCCACAACGATTCTGTCTCTAGTCCCCTTAGATCGCGTGTTTTCGCTAACGCGTGTAAGTCAGTAATAAAGGCATCAATGGATTCACCTTCTTGTTGACAGCACTTGTTGAACATGGCTCGTTCATATATAACGTTAGTGCTGGTCGTGAAGTGCTTATCAAACTTTTGTTTGTACCACGTCAAACTTTTCCGTGTCCTGTTATAACTTTAATGTAGCTAGGACGTCCTCGGCTTTGTCACCCATACTATATATGAAGGAATCCACTTGGACCCTTTCTGGTTTCTCTTCGAGGCCGAACACAGTTTTGTAGCGAGTAAATCTCCTTATCCACTTTGGCCATTGTCCTGGCTGGTCGAATGAGAACGGCTGTGGCGTCGACACATTGCTGTTCATTTTGTTCTGTTTTAAATTCCGGTTTCTGGCTCGGATATTTTTGTTTGTCTGACGTCCGCCTGTACTCCTTACCTTATCTTATACCATTCTGCTTTCGGTTTTATGAAAATCCCACTTCTGACACCATGTTACGTTATTAAATAAACACCGAAGCAAAAGCATGTGTGTATCGTTCACATCCAAGATAGCTGACTTCTTTATTCAACTCACGTTAACGTTACAAAGCAGAACGTTAATCTCGTGGTAAGGGGGATAACTCTGCTTTGTTAAAACATATTATAACACTCATATAATATTCATCAATAATACAAGACGTTAATCTCGTGGTAAGGGGGATAACTCTGCTTGGTTAAAACATATTATAACACTCATATAATATTCATCAATAATACAAGATGTATGTCCTTTATTTAAACAAACACGTTCATTAAAATAATAAAATATTAAAATAAATAAATAATTTCTTTCTCGGCCTTTTTGCTGAGATGAAAGCGTAGTATCTGTTCCGATGGATACTACACCCCTTAGACAAGTAACGTCTTGGCCTTTGGGCCTTGATTCCGCGGGCCTTAGTGTTTGTTCTGTGCAGTTGTATGAGGTTCACCCTCCCAGGCTTTGCCTTCTCACCCTTTATTTCTAATCGTCAGAAGCGCCCCTACCGGGGAATGCCGACAGGGCTGCCCAGGCATTTTTGTAGACAGAGTGCTCAACCTTTAGAGCGCTAGCTTTTCGATCCCACTTTCCGACCTTGTGTCATCTTACCGATGTAGGAGGGAGATAAAAAAAAAACTGAAAACAAAATAAGCGTATAATAATTTCCCCAGTAATCATAAAAAATATTGACATTATTGTGAAATATCTTTGTTTTATCTTCATTTGAATTTTCAATGTTTGTGAATTGTAGGTCCGGAAAAAAATATCTTTAATTTAAGGAGAGTCAAATAAGGGGGAGAGAACTCTAGTTTCAATTTTCATCACTTCTGCATTTCAAGCGTAACTTTTACTTAATAATTGAAGAGTTCTATTCATTCCTCCGAGTCAACCGGAATGTTGACTGTTTGTTGGATTGTCGTTTTAAATTATAAAGTTTCGTTTTAAAAGATCACTGTTAACTATTTTGATAAAATTTTAATTCATACAATAAAAAAAACATTTTTATTATTTTTTTTAATTTTTAAATTATTAAATAAAATATTTTCATATTGTTCGCTGTTATTATTCTTCGCGGTTAATATTGTCATTTTGAATAAAAACATCTAAGTCGGTTACTTCCGGTTGGTTGTCTGCCCCTGCCTTCAAAAAGGAAAGCAAATTAAGTCTAAGTGACGGTTGAAATGCAGAAGTGGCCAATTTTCAACCACGGATGTAACTATTGTAATTAATTATTCTAAAATAAAGTTTTAAAAAATGTATACGTAAAAGGATATTTTTTGAATAAAACAATCACAACGGATTCGGTACCAATGAAAAATAGAATGATTTTGAAAAATAAAATGATTTGAAAAATAAAATGATTTGAAAAATAAAATTAGGTGCAATTTTACTTATAGGCCAATCAAGTTAATTGTTTTCATGTAAAAGCATTATTTTGTACTTACTCAGTCATATTTTATCTCTCACGCCCCGAAAAAGAATTTTAAAATATCAAGCAGAACTTTAATTAGAACGATTTTTACATTTCCATAAGGGTTATATGAACTGGCGAGTATGCGATTTTCGGAGTGGCCGGTTAGTGGCCGATTAGCTAACTAAGGGCAGATAAGTGTCCCCTTGTCTATTCTACCGACCGCTCACAGCCCAAAATGTCGCCTCGGGCATAAATACAGGTTGAACATCGAAATGAAAAAATCGTTCTAATTAAAGTTCTGCTTGATATTTTAAAATTCTTTTTCGGGGCGTGAGAGATAAAATATGACTGAGTAAGTACAAAATAATGCTTTTACATGAAAACAATTAACTTGATTGGCCTATAAGTAAAATTGCACCTAAAATTATTTTGAAAAATAAATTGATTTTGAAATATAAAATGATTGTGAAACATAAAATTATTTTGAAAAATAAAATGTTTTATTAAAGTAAATTATCACAGAAGAAGTAAATTTTTTTTAAAAAATACGTAAATGGAAGGGGAAAAAACATGAAACACGGAAAATAAAGTTTTTGAAATAAATGATAGTTTTACACTGGGTAAAATTCGGCAATATGTTTGAAAACAGTTCCTTTTATGTATACATTTTTAAAAACTTTATTTTAGAAAAATTACAATAGTAAAATCTATTTTAAGATACATTGTGGTTGAAACTTGAAATTAGAGTTGTCTCCCCCTTATTTGACTCTCCTGAAATTAAAGATACATTTTTTTTTTCACAGCACCGAATTTTCTGCGAGCCTACATTTGCGGTCGCCATCTTGAATTTAAACATACACCCGTTTTAACTTGAACATAAACATTTGGTTTCTAAATTCATAATAATAAGATTTGATTCAGAGAAATCCTGTCATTGTTTCTTTAAAGCAAGTAAGTATCACTTGAATTTATTGGGAATCTTTTACAATAGCCCTACAGCTCGCGAGTCGGGTTGAAAAAAAGTTGTAGAACGTAGTCAAAAAAATGAATATGCAACAAATAAATGCGACGTACGTCGAGACCGAAGATTTTCCTAGTTTTCTATTCCATTTGTTTGTATGTTTACGTATGGTAAATGGGTTTTTATTAGACATTTGGTTTCTAAATTCATAATAATAAGATTTGATTCAGAGAAATCCTGTCATTGTTTCTTTAAAGCAAGTAAGTATCACTTGAATTTATTTGTTTTACGATTTTCTAAAAAGTATGCTATGGACTTTGTTTTAAAAATATCACATTTTATTCAAAGATTTAAAAAGATCAGTTCATCGTTGTCTTAGGCGAATGTATTTAAATAATAAATTGTTGCCTCTCCAGAAGGGTTCGCGATCCCGCTGACTTCCGGGTTATCCTGCAGTAAATTTCAAGTACGGATGATCATAAATGATAAAAGAAACTTTTTTTTAACGGAAAACTTAGAATTGTATTTTTATTATAATAAAATAAGTTGTGAGAAAAACAAATTATCAAATATATATTTGTTTACATTTTTATGAAAATATAACAAATTTTTAAACTTCTGTTTTTTTAATTGATCTAAATAAAGTTTTGAAATGTCTAGCGCTGACAACTTCAACAGCTACCTTCAAAAATTTCTCTGGTGGCGCCGAATAAAACAAAATTATTTCGGCAATATTCTTTATTGTATACGCTTTTATTATTCTTTTTAAATACTTTAAATTATGTTGCTGTTTCACAAAATACAAAAGACATTTGCTTTAAAAATTACTATTAAAATACTAAGCTATTTTATTATATTTTCATAAAATATCAAAACACATATCTTATGTTGCTGTTTCACAAAAGACATTTTAAAACTTTATTTATATGGCACATGTTCGTCTTTTACCACAGTCCGTTTTTCACAACTTTTTACTGACCATTTTTTTTTTCATTTTTCGGTGTACACTTACCTATCAGGCTGCTAGAGAATTCCGGGGATTTTGGAAATTTCTTTTAAATATTTTACATTTTAGGAGGGGGGATCAGTTTCCAATTTAATTCAACGTAGACTGATACCCCTCTTTTTGACCATCTCAATTTTTAAAAAAATCTTTTTCGGAGTACAATTACCTATCATGTCAGTAGAGAATTCCGGGTTTTTGGAAAGAAATTTTTAAAAAATTAGATTTTAAGACGGGTGATCAGTTTTCAATGTAAATTAAACGTTGGCTGATCCCCCTCTTTTTGACCATCTCAAATTTTTGAAATTATTCTTCTGCTTACAATTACCTATCATGTCGCGAGAGAATTCCGGGGGTTTTAGAAATTTTTTTCAAATATTTTACATTTTAGGAGGGGGATCAGTTTCCAATGTTAATTAAAAGTGCCTGTTCATGTAACATGCTCGCTAATTTTACACCGAAAAAAGTCGATCCATAAGAACAACACATGCAACATGGTCAAAACTGACCCACCCCTCCTAAAATGTAAAATATTAAAAAAATTTTTCCAAAACCCCCGGAATTCTCTAGCAGCCTATCAGGACAAATGTGTAAGGAAATATTTTTGATTAATTAAGGATAGTTTTTAAGTCAGGCGATTAGACCATGGTTTAGCTAAATTTATATCTGGAAGAAAAAGGTTTTTGATATTTAAAAATAACCAGAATATATTTTGGCTTATGAAAATAAAAGAATTTTCTGATGTAATGAAAACTCATAAAGTAATCGCATATAGAAAATCAAGTTTAAAAAAAAGATGTATGCTTAATTTGCGTACTTATTTCTAAAATAGTTTCTAATAAATTATTATTCTGTGTTATTCATTTGTAATTTTTATTGTCCTATTTTCTTATATATATGCAATAGGTTTGTCTATTATTATTATTATTATTATTATTATTATTATTATTATTATTATTTATTAAAGCGATTAATTGAAAAATAAAGATAACTTTCCAAAAACTTTGTTAGATTTTCATTAATTTTCAAGGGAGGTAATGTAATTTAAACCGGAAGTTTTCATGTATTTTGAGATTAAAATGACAACTTCCTGTACGTACATGAACCCACACAAACAATTTATAAGATTATTGATGACAGAAAAAATTATTTTAAAAATAAATAAAATCTACCCTCAACGCCATGACTGACAGTTTTTCTTTTAATAATTAAATAACCACATTTATTGTTAGTTCATATTTGTTTTATTGTGTGATGATGATGATAATAATAGTAATAATAATAATAATAATAACCAGATGATAATAATAATAATAATAATAATAATAATAACCAGAGACAGGTATATTTGAAGATTTCATTTTTCTTGTAGTTTTGACGTAAAATATTTTACACCCCCCCCCCCATTTTTTTTAACCCTTCCTATCAATAGTAATATTTTCAGTTAGGAAAAGAAAAAAAAATTTTCACCCCCGCCAAAAAAAAATTTACCCTTCCCCATGAATAGTAATATTTTCAGTTAGAAAAAGAAAGAAAAGGAAAAAAAAATTTACCCTCCCTTTTTTTTTTCAACTGAAAATATTAGTATTCATGGGGGGGGGTAAAAATAAATTTTCTTTTTTTAACTGAAAATATTAGTATTCATGGGGGAGGGTAAAAAAATTTGGAGGGGAGGGAAAAAAAAAATTTTCTTTATTTAACGTAAAATATTTTCATCTGTCCGAATAACAAAGAAAATAGATTTATATTTTTGAAAAATCTTTATTAGTTTTGAAAATATTTTTCTGTCTTCTAAATGAATAAACTTGCTAGAAAAGATGTGTGTAATTAAAACTGCCGCATCAAAATCATATACAATGAATTTTTGAATATTTTTTATCATTTAAAATAAATGACAAAATATATAATTTATTGAAATTGATTGCGTAAAAATATAAGGTATTTTTTTCTTTATTTACAGATTGAAACTATTTTTGGAAATACTGATTTTTATTCACTTCCACAAAGAATTCAGCTGTATGGACATTTATCATTATTTTCAAAGTCCCATTTAAGTTATGTCAGCAAATATCATTGAAAGGAGAATGTGTCATTATTTTAAAGAAATACCACTGGTTGTTTTCGGTGAGCAATCACTGACGATGATCTGTGTGAGAACTCCTAGCGAGTACAAATAATACTATTATATATATATATTAGCTGGACCCTTGGAAATTCTACAGTTTTAAGAAGTCGCAGAAAAGTAGTTCGAAAATGAATCTTTTTCCATCAAAGTGTGCGAATCAGTATTCTTCATGAGATGAAATAATAAGAGCGAATTGTCTCTCTTTACATCTTCTTGTGAAGTGTGTGAAACTTCCTTTACAGAGAAATCGCCCTTGAAAATCATATGAGAATACACACTGGAGAGAAGCCATATGCTTGTGAGGTTTGTGGGATATACATTACACAGAAATCACCATTAAAAGTCATATGCGAATACACATTAGAGAGAAACCATATTCTTGTGAAGTGTGTGAAACTTCTTTTACAGAGATATCGCCCCTGAAAAACCATATGAGAATACACACTGGAGAGAAGCCATATGCTTGTGAAATATGTGTTAAATAATTTTCACAAGTATGTAATTTAAACAGACATATCCAAAGTCATATTGGAGAGAAGCTATTTTCTTATAAAATGTGTGAGTGTTCCTTTTCAAGTAAACAAAGTTTAGTAATGCATATGAAAAAACATATTTGAAATAACCAATATTCTTGTAAAGTATGTGATAAATCATTTTTGAGAAAATCTAAGTTGACCAAGCATGAACAAATACACACTAGGTAATTTTATTTATGACCAAATATTTATAATAACATAGTATTCAAAGCCCAAATCTAATCCCCTCGATACTGCTATACAATGGCTCATATGAAGAATGGTGCATCTTCTCTAAGTCATGTTACCGCAACTAACAGCACTTAGCTGGATACTCCACTAGACTATATAGATTCTTGTCTTGAAATCCGGTAAGACCAAGAGACCACAAGAAATATATACTATAACATAAGTACCTGGTCAATTGGGAAGAGGAAAATGAATGTTCTTAACTTTTTTACTAACTCAACATTTGACAGGTTAGGAGAACTTTAATTGAATATCAATGTATCTCTCATAGATATTAAGTGTTAGCCTCAGGAAGAGGCCACTTGATTTCTGAGATCTTCAACCGAAGTAAAATGAAACAAAAAATGGAAAACCCTACCATTGTTAATTTTGTGGATTTTTATGTACATTTAGTTCTAATGTATGACATGTGAATGCACACAGGTGATGACCCCTTGATTTCTGAGATCTTCAACCGAAGTAAAATGAACTGTTTCCTTGTAAAATACACTTGTACATTTTGTGCAGCTGTTTGCAACTGACAGGCGAATATACACAGGTGGCAAAACATTCTCATAAAGTTTTTGGTATTTTCTGATCAGTTTCAGTTTAAAACAGCACATGCGAATACACAAAATTGAGAAACCCTATTGATTTTTTAAGTTTGTGGAATTGCATTGTCACTCAGTTCCCATCTTAAGATTCTCATGCGAGTATGTACGTGTGAGAAACCTTATGCTTGTAAAGTTTGTGGAACTTAATTTTTTTGCTAGTTTCGGTTTAAAATTTTACATTTTACGAATACACACAAAGGAGAGGTAAAGGACTTTAGCAGAACACTCGGATACTAATGTATCTCATATAGAGATTAAGTGCTAGCCCAAATAAATAAAATAATATTGAAAAAATAAAAATAAATAAATAAAAAAAATAAAATTAAAAAATAATAAAAAAAAAAAATAAATAAAAAAAAAAATTAAATTAAAAAAATAAATGAAATAAATAAAAAAAAAATTAATTAAAATAAAAATAAATAAATAATACAAATAAAATAAAGACTATATAGATTCTTGTCTTGAAATCCGGGAAAACCAAGAGACCACAAGAAATATATATTGTATCTCATATAGAGATCAAGTGCCAGCCCAGAGAAATCACACTAAGGTAGAAAAGAAACCTTACTCTCACAAAGTCTAAAGATTCACATGTAAATACACACATATTAAAAGCTCTGTATAGTTTGAAGGATTGTATTTTAAAATGGAATAAGAAAAATGTCAGATTGTCATTCAGTTGTTCGACAGATATTCAGCGAGTCCCACAACAGCGTCGACAGAATTTCATAGACCATCGATTTTGGTAAAAAAATAAATAAATAGATTAAAAATAATAAATAAAATAAAAAATAAATAAATAAAATAATATTGAAAAAATAAAAAATACATGAATAAAAATAAATAAATAAAATAAAATTAAAAATAAAAAAAATAAATAAAAAAATAAATTAAATAAGATAAAAATAAAATTACGAGATTTCAAAACAATGGTTGTAGCTTTTATTTAAAAGCGTATTTGCAAATGATTGTTGTGATTTGTGTTTTTCGTTTTTCGAATAACACATATACACACAGGTGAAACATACTATTCTTATAAGATTATCTTGATCCACTCAACGTTCTTAACTTTTTTACTAACTCAACGTTTGAGAGGTAGATGAGAATGTTGATTGAACACTATGTATCTTATATAGAAATCAAGTGTTAGCCCCTAGAAAGGGACCTCTTGATTTCTGAGAACTTCAACTGAAGTAAAATGGAAAGAAAAAGTGAGAAACCATGTTGTAAAATTTGTGAAACTAAATTTGCAAGCAGTTTTGGCTTGAAATCTCACATGCGAATACACACAGGTGAGAAACCCTATTCTTGTAAAATTTGTGGAACTGCATTTTCACGGAGTGACGGTCTTAAAAATCACATTCGAATACACACGGGTGAGAAACCCTATTCCTGTCAATTTTGTGGTTCTGCATTTTCTGACACTTCTACTTGGAAAAGACACATGCGAATACACACAGGCGAGAAACCCTATTCTTGTAAAGTCTGTGGTACTGCATTTTCGGGCAATTTCTCTCTGAAATGTCACATGCGAACACACACAGGTGAGAAACCCTACTCTTGTGAGGTTTGTGGAACTGCACTTTTCGATAGTAGCCATCGGAAAACTCATATGCGAATACACACAGGTGAGAAACCATATTGTTGTAAAGTTTGCGGAACTGAATTTTCTGTAAATTCTTCTTTAAGAAGTCACATGCGAATACACACAGGTGAGAAACCCATTTGTTGTGAGGTTTGTGGAGACGCATATTCGTTCAGTTCTCAGCTGAAATCTCACATGCGAATACACACAGGTGAGAAACCCTATTCTTGTGAGGTTTGTGGAGACGCATTTTCAAAGAGTGGCAATCTTAAAACTCACATGCGGACACACACAGGTGAGAAACCCTATTTGTGTAAATTTTGTGGAACTGCATTTTCACACAATACTTCACTGAAAAATCACATGCGAATACACACAGGTGAGAAACCCTATTCGTGTAAATTTTGTGGAACTGCATTTTCATACAATTCTACACTGAAAAATCACATGCGAATACACACAGATGAGAAACCCTATTCTTGTAAAGTGTGTGGTTCTGCATTTGCGAACACTTCCAATTTGAAACATCACATGCAAATGCACTAAGCATGGCATTGGTCGATTACCAAATTAGCCATCACCATCATAACTAATATCATCACCACCATCATAATATGATAGTGTCATTTACTCATGTGATAGTGTCATTTACTCATGGCTATTACGATGCCTTTAATTATACAAGATCTATCGAGTAACGAAGAAAACATTGGTTGTAGATGTAATTATATGACCAATTTATTTAGCCACTTTAATGGAACAATAACAATTCCATATGTCAAGATCTGAAAATTAGCCATATGATAGTGTCATGGTAGACATTTTCTACAAAAAAAAATGTAATCCCCCCTTTTTTTTTAACTATTTCAAAACTTTGAAATCATCTTACCATCACCACCACCGCCACCATCACCATCATAAGCACCATCACTACCACCACTACCACAATCATCATCACCATCATAACTAATATCATCACAACCATCATAACAACCACCATCATCATCACCACCATCATCATCACCACCACCATCATGACAACCGCCACCATAACCATCACCACCACCATCATCATAACCATCATCATCACCACGGCCACCACCATCATCATCACTGCCACCACCATCATAACTACCATCACAATCGCCACCACCACTACCATTATCAGCATCACCACCACCATCACCACACCATCACGACTACCATTATCAGCAACACCCATCATCACCACCTCCACCACCACCATCATCGCCACCACCACCATCATCACCACCGCCACCATCATCACTACCACCGCCACCACAACTACCACCATCATCACAACCACCATGACAACCGCCAATATCATCATCACCACCACCATCATCACCACCGCCACCAACTTCATCATCACCATCACCACCATAATAACTACCATCACAACCACCACCACTACCATCACCACTACCATTATCAGCAACACCACCATCACCACCACCATCATCACCACCACCATCATCATCACCACGGCCACCACCATCATCATCACTGCCACCACCATCATAACTACCATCACAATCGCCACCACCACTACCATTATCAGCAACACCACCACCATCATCACCACCATCATCATCACCACCATCATCACCGCCACCACCATCATCACAACCACCATGACAACCGCCACCACCACCATCACCACCACCACCATCATAACCGCCATCACCACCACCACCATCACCACCACCATCATCATCACTGCCACCACCATCATAACTACCATCACAATCACCACCACACCATCACCACTACCATTATCACCACCACCACCATCATCACCACCACCACCATCATCACCACCACCATCATAACTACCATCACAATCGCCACCACCACTACCATTATCAGCAACACCACCATCATCACCACCACCATCACCACCACCATCATCACCACCACCATCATCACCACCACCATCATCACTACCACCATCATCATCACCACCACCATCATCACCACCATCATCATCACCACGGCCACCACCATCATCATCACTGCCACCACCATCATAACTACCATCACAATCGCCACCACCACTACCATTATCAGCAACACCATCATCATCACTTACACCATTACAACCGACCTTACTTAATTTCAATTTTTGCTCAAATGTTAGACATTTTTAGAATCAAAATCATGTAATGGATTTTGATCAAAATTGGAATAAGGATTCTAGATATAAGGTTTCGTAACATTATATATTGATTTTTATCTTCGTTAGTGCTAAATGGTGCTAAACTGTTGTGTAAATTTTAAGGCATGAACTTATGTAAGTTTGTTTTATCAATGTGTACTTCTCGTTTATAAAGAAACGAATGCCACAAATGTTCTCATGGAAGGTTAAATGAAATCTGATCCTAATATTAGACATTTTTCTGTCACAATCGTTTAAATATAAAAGATTTGATCCTAATATTAGACATTTTTTGGTCACAATCGTTTAAATATAAAAGATTTGATCCTAATATTAGACATTTTTCTGTCACTATCGTTTAAATATTAAAGATTTGATCCTAATATTAGACATTTTTCTGTCACTATCGTTTAAATATTAAAAATTTGATCCTAATATTAGACATTTTTCTGTCACAATCGTTTAAATATAAAAGATTTGATCCTAATATTAGACATTTTTTGGTCACAATCGTTTAAATATAAAATATTTGATCCTAATATTAGACATTTTTCTGTCACAATCGTTTAAATATTAAAAATTTGATCCTAATATTAGACATTTTTCTGTCACAATCGTTTAAATATAAAAGATTTGATCCTAATATTAGACATTTTTCTGTCACAATTGTTTAAATATTAAAAATTTGATCCTAATATTAGACATTTTTCTGTCACAATCGTTTAAATATAAAAGATTTGATCCTAATATTAGACATTTTTTGGTCACAATCGTTTAAATATAAAAGATTTGATCCTAATATTAGACATTTTTCTGTCACAATCGTTTAAATATTAAAAATTTGATCCTAATATTAGACATTTTTCTGTCACTATCGTTTAAATATAATAGATTTGATCCTAATATTAGACATTTTTCTGTCACAATCGTTTAAATATAAAAGATTTGATCCTAATATTAGACATTTTTCTGTCACAATCGTTTAAATATTAAAAATTTGATCCTAATATTAGACATTTTTCTGTCACTATCGTTTAAATATTAAAGATTTGATCCTAATATTAGACATTTTTTGGTCACAATCGTTTAAATATAAAAGATTTGATCCTAATATTAGACATTTTTTAGTCACAATCGTTTAAATATAAAAGATTTGATCCTAATATTAGACATTTTTCTGTCACAATCGTTTAAATATAAAAAATTTGATCCAAATATTAGACATTTTTCTGTCACTATCGAGAAAATATATGAACCCCCCCTAAAAAAACTTGCCTAAATAACATACTTCTTTGTTTTATGTAAAAAGAAGACGAAAAAAAAGTTGCCTAAATATCGTAAAAGAAATAGCATTTACTTTTTTGATTTATGTATAAAAAGACAAAAAAAAATTAAAATGGTACATTTGGCCCACGAAAAAAAAGTTTATAGTTCTTCAGCTATGGTTTGTTCATTTTTTTTCAAATATATATTTTTTTCTTTTGTATTCTTCGTCCTATACTGTCGTCTGCCACTCTTCCATTTTTACGACTTTCAGTTTTGCTTCAGCCTCGTTTTCGTCTCGGCAGCTCTCGGGCGCTTCCGCAACTTGCCTGATCGTTGCCGCCAAGCAGTCACGGAAATTACGCGCTTCATCTGGAGTAGTACCAAATAAATGTCCTGCGAAACAGGATAAACGTGAAGAGAAAGTGAACC
Source organism: Sepiola atlantica (assembly GCA_963556195.1). Classification (NCBI taxonomy): domain Eukaryota; kingdom Metazoa; phylum Mollusca; class Cephalopoda; order Sepiida; family Sepiolidae; genus Sepiola; species Sepiola atlantica. The sequence goes on along the minus strand of OY744549.1, from coordinate 59,700,397 downwards.
TGAATCTAAAAAGAAAAGAACGTTTTTTAACGGTTTTGCTTTTGTAATTCAATCTTTTATATTCCTCACGTGGATCCGTTTCAAAGTAAACCAAATTAAAAATTATCTAATTAACTCTGAAGTTATCTCCCCCTTAATTCGAAATCTTACCAAACTTTCTGGAATGGTAAAAGACAAAAAACGTCTTATAATTTAGAAATAATGTTTCTAGTAGTTCCGAAATCCATTCTGTCTTTGACTCATTAATTTGGTAATCAGATGAATTAATAGAGAACTTCTATTAATTCCCTGAAAATAGTTAAAGGTATTTTATAAGATGATGGCTAGCACCAACTACTGTGACGTCAGCATAAAAAATTAGACTCAATGGAAAGACTTAAATATAAAAATTTGATTCTAATATTAGCCATTTTTCTATTGTTTTGTTTAAGTTGTTCTGCTTAAATATAAAAAAATAGAGCGAAAACTATTCGTATCGTATTTTAACACAAAGATACGTACAATATCCGGCACTTATTTCAGTCGCGTGACATTCAGCGTGTTTTCCACAAACTCACAAGGAGATGTGAGGCTTTATAAGCATCGTCTTCCTCGAGCGACATCGCTCTCAATAATCACGTTTTATAAACTACATCAGTAAATTATAGGAAGCAACACTTTCTCTCACACATCCTCCCCCGCTTCCACCACTACACCATCACCACCACCACCATCATCACTACCATCATGACCACCACCATCATGACCACCACCATCATGACCACCATCTCTACCACAAAATCCAGGGCTACCCATCCTGGTGCTGTTGCTTTCAGAGCGATTGTAACAATAAAAAAACGTTTACATTGTGCAGAGTAATGTCCAGAAACCAGAGTCTACCAAGACTCTTTTTGCATAGACGAGAATTGACCATTGCATTTTTGCATAGTATAAAAACAGACACATTCACGGAAATGGAATTATATAATACAATGTCCATAAATTAAATCAATATTTTAATTTTAAAAAATCTAATTTGTGTTCTTTACAAGTGTTACCTTTTCATCTGTCGGCTTTCTGCCTAAGCAGGAGGTGATGTAGCAGTGAAAAATAATGTCCATAAATTAAATAAATATTTTAATTAAAAAAATCTAAAAGAAAATGAAGTACCTTTTTTTATTTGTGTTCTTTACAACTGCTACATTTACGGAAATACCTCATTTTTATCTGTCGGCTTTCTGCCTAAGCAGGAGATGATGTAGCAGTGAAAAATAACAAGTGTTACATTTACAGAGGAGATATCGAATACTGACAGCTCTGAAAAGTATAAACCCTGTATTATTATCCCACCTTTTTCGAAGCAGTCTTGGCAGTATCTTCTACGTATTCCTGTTCATGTTGCCTGTGAATGTTAGGCCGAATTACTTGTCGTTTCCCTGTTTAAGGAGGGATACACTACATAATTGACTGTGAAGAAAATTTTATGAGTCCATTTATTACTAAAGGGAAGGGAATGCCCGTTTTAATCGATTCAAAAATAAAATATAACTTATTACACTGTATTACAATGTTTATTATGTCTGTTCAAAATTTCCTAAGTATCTGACCTGTAGTTTTTAAATCCATGATTACATTTCTAAATTCTTAATCCATTATTACACTTCATAATTCTAAATCCATGATCACAAGAGAAGGGGGTGATGTAGTAGTGATAAATAATGTCAGAGAAATGTCCCTGTTATGTAATTTGGTCATATACTTCGCCTGAAGATAACTGCTGACAGACTTTCAACAGTCAAAAGAACTTTCTCCTTTTCCTTTCCTCACTCGGCCACTGTCCAACTTTCTCCCACCTATACCAAACTGTGTTTGTTTTACCAATACTTCAATGGATTATGCTCCAATGAATTGGCTACTCTGGTGCCCCTTCAACGTAAATTCACTAGACTAACTCGACAATCAACTAAATCTCATTCATTCACTGTGGAGGTCTCCAGATGCCGGAGAGCCTTCTACTCAAATAGCTTCTTTCCTCGCGCCGCTGGCCTCTAGAACTCCCTTCCTGCCCCCTGTTTCCCCGACAGTACTGACATGGAGAAATTTAAAACTAATGTAAACAAAAGGGGGTGATATAGCAGTGACAAGTAATGTCGGAGAAATGTCCCTGTTATGTAATTTGGTCATATACTGACAAAGCAGCTTGCAGGGTGCATTTATTTTATATGTTCCCTGAAGAACTACTTCAGCCCCTTTGGGAAGTGACGGTGGTTAAGTGGATAACGTCACAGACTGAATACCTGGGTGTTCCATGTTCGAATCCTGTATAGTCGGTTCCACAGTACCACTTTCACTTAGGGACGTTGGCAAAGTTCTTGAAGGACATCAGGGAAACTAATGCCAACACCAGAATCATCTGATTCACACGAAAGAAGAAGGCCAGCAGAAAGAATCCTGAACGCAACGATGAAAGACGTCTCCCTTCTCTCTCCTGTACCGGTCCACTGGACGCTCAAGCATCAACTATCTTCGCCTGAAGATAACTGCTGACAGACTTTCAACTGTCCAAATAACTTTCTCTTTTTCCTTTGCTCATTCGGACACTGTTCAACTTTCTTCCACCTATATCAAACGGTGTAGGTAATTGAATAAACCCTTTCGTTGTTTGATGTTATTAAAAAGGTTTTGTTTTTCCTTTCGTTATGAATAAGTTGGTTTAGATTTGTCTCCCTTTCCCGGCCCCCTATTCGTTAGGGACTTTTTTTATTCCCGACACTTGCCGGTGCTCTGTTCCTGGATTCTAGCTGCTGCTATGTCACGAGCGAAACCGCATGGTGGAATTTCAATCTCCCTACAGATTCCGACATTTTAGCCATCTTCGTTTTTTACTATGCTGCCTTAGGGCCGGGTTTAACTGTCAGACAGCTAGCAATAACTTTTTTCGATGAACAATAAAACCTGCGACTAAAATAGGCTATGGCTCAGAGTCTTGTTTTTCGAAAGGAGTTATTGCTAGCTGTCTGACGGTTAAACCCTAAGGCAGCATATAAGAATATACATAAGTTGGTCTTACCATCCATTGATAAGACCAGCTCTTATAGGAGGTCTTGAAAATCCTTCACTTCACAAATTTAGCTAAACCTTCAGGGCTGATAACATTTCCCGGGAAAACGAACAGAGAAACACGGGAAAAAATGAGCAGGTGAAAGTCTCATCAAAAGTCCAAAGTTGGATGTCAATAGATGCCATGGACTGCACGAAGGTCGTATGATCTCCAGTTGCAGCCGTTGATTAAATTCAGCCTTTGCTGCTTTCAATCTCTTTGCAGGGAGGTGGCAAAATAATGAAAACCGAAGTACTAGTGTTATCAATATGGTGTGCTGTTGAGTGAGTAGACTTGCTCACAATAAAATTAAAGTTGGTTAGGGTCAGGGTTAGGGGTTAGAGTAGGGTTAGGAAAAATGATTTGATAAGGGTTTCAGGTTAAGGATTAGGGTTAGGGAAGGGTTAAGGGTAATGATTTGATAAGGGTTAGGGTTAGGGTTAGGGAAGGGTTAGGGTTAATGATTTGATAAAGGTTAGGGTTAAGGGTTAGGGTTAGTGTTAAGGAAGGAGTACAGTAGTGCATGGAATGCCTCATCGGAAGTGGTGATTTTCGAAAAATAGTCGACCACCACAATGTAGGTCTAGCTGTTTAGCTCGAATAAGTCAGAAGCTAGGGTGTCTTGGTGGGAGTTTGGTTGTCAACAGTGGTTCGGCCGGTTGGTGTCTAAGTCTGGCGCATGTTTCACAGTTCTCCACTGTGTTCTTTATCTGGTTAGATAATCCTGGCCACAAGATTTATTGGCGGGCTCGTTGTCGGCACCTGGTAATTCCTTGGTGACCTGAGTGGATCTTGCCGATTATCTCTAGTCTCATCAACTGGGGGACCACAATCCGTGTTCCATACATTAGTAGGTCTTCCTCTCAGGTAATGTCTCCTCGATGGGCCCAATATGGCTTGAGTAGCATAGGAACTTGCTCTTTTGAATGCCATCCATTTTTAACAAAGTTTATGATGCCTGTACATATGTCATCATTGCTGGTGGCTCCCTTATCTCTGCCAACCATCTATCCGTTGCAGGCAGGGACTGCACGATGGCCTGGACAAATATTGCTGAACTTTCCTCCAGTTCTTTATCTTGTTTGGTCGGCATGTTGTTGTGCGCAACTCTTGATAGAGCATCGGCAGTGTATAGTTCCTTGACGGGTATGTGATGGATTTTATAACTGAATCTCATGAGGCAGATGCGGAATCTCTGTACTCTGGCTGGTAATTCACTGATATCCCAACTGCCTAGTAGATGTACGAGCGGTTTATGGTGTCTCGATTGTGAACTCCATGAGGTAGTCGGAGAATCGTTCACATCTGCAGGTTATGGCTAGGGCTTACTTTTCTATCTGAGCGTATAGGGTTTCTGTTTCAGACATGGCTCTTGATGCATATGCTACCGGGTGCAATCTTGTATTTTCCTGCTGCTGTAGGAGTACTGCTCCAAGGCCATAAGATGAAGCATCTGTGGATACTACTGTTCTTTCTGTTGGATTGTACAATGACAGAACTGGTGCTGAACACAAAACTTCCTTTATGGAGTTAAAGGCTCTTTTTTGTTCGCTTTCCCATACAAACATGTTTTTCTGGCTCACTAAGTCTCCCATAGCGACTTTGTCGTTTCTGCTAGGTTTGGGATGAACTTCCCCATTTGGTTCACTATTCCCAGAAATCTGTGAGTTTCTGTTATATTGTTTGGCGCTGGGAAGTTGTAGACTCCGGAAACTCTGTCTGGGTCGGGTCTTAGGCCGTCAGTGCTGAGGATATGTCTTAAGAACTTTAGTGATGTTTTCGATATCTCACATTTTTGTGGATTTAGGGTTACTCCAGCTGCTCGAATTCTCTTTAATGTGGCTTTTAACCGTGTGTCGTGATCACTTTGGCTCCTCCCATATACCAGTATATCGTCCAGCATACATATCGCCCTTTTTTGCTGTTCCAGTATGGCTGACATCCGCCTCTGAAAGATCTCGCTGGTTGACATGATTCCAAATGGTAGTCGATTGAATTGGAATATGCCAAATGGGATAATGAAGGTTGTCAGTCTGCGAAACTCTTGTGACAATGGGATTTGCCAGTATCCACTGTTTGCGTCTAACTTGGTCATGACTATGGCTTCATCCAATTGGGTTAGCACATAGTCGACTGTTGGTAACATATGCAGTTCTCTTTTGACATGTGTGTTTAGTTTCATCAGGTCAACACATTATCTGACCTTTCCGTTGTCCCTTTGGCACCGCTACTATGGGCTCTTCAATCCTGCTTATTACCCCTATCTCTTCCATCCGCTTAAGTTCTTTCTGTGTCTCCTTCATTAATGGTAAGGGTATGCGACGTGGTGATGAGATGGAGAAGGTTTAGCATCCTCACGTAGGGTTATGGTGTAGCTTTCCCTGAATGTGCCAAGACCCTGAAACAGGTCTCTCATCTCCTTCCTTCCTGCACCCCACAACGATTCTGTCTCTAGTCCCCTTAGGTCGCGTGTCTTCGCTAACACGTGTAAGTCAGTAATAAAGGCATCAATGGATTCACCTTCTTGTTGACAGCGCTTGTTGAACATGGCTTGTTCATATATAACGTTTGTGCTGGTCGTGAAGTGCTTATCAAACTTTTGTTTGTACCACGTCAAACTTTTCCGAGTCCTGTTATAACTTTAATGTAGCTAGGACGTCCTCGGCTTTGTCACCCATACTATATATGAAGGAATCTACTTGGACCCTTTCTGGTTTCTCTTCGAGGCCTGACACAGTTTTGTAGCGAGTAAATCTCCTCATCCACTTTGGCCATTGTCCTGGCTGGTCAGATGAGAACGGCTGTGGCGTCGACACGTTGCTGTTCATTTTGTTTTGTTTTAAATTCCGGTTTCTGGCTCGGATATTTTTGTTTGTCTGACGTCCACCTGTACTCCTTACCTTATCCTATACCATTCTGCTTTCGGTTTTATGAAAATCCCACTTCTGACACCATGTTATGTTATTAAATAAACACCGAAGCAAAAGCACGTGTGTATCGTTCACATCCAAGATGGCCGACCTCTTTATTCAACTCACGTTCACGTTACAAAGCAGAACGTTAATCTCGTGGTAAGGGGGATAACTCTGTTTGGTTAAAACATATTATAACACTCATATAATATTCATCGATAATACAAGACGTTAATCTCGTGGTAAGGGGGATAACTCTATTTGGTTAAAACATATTATAACACTCATATAATATTCATCAATAATACAAGACGTTAATCTCGTGGTAAGGGGGATAACTCTATTTGGTTAAAACATATTATAACACTCATATAATATTCATCAATAATACAAGACGTTAATCTCGTGGTAAGGGGGATAACTCTGCTTGGTTAAAACATATTATAACACTCATATAATATTCATCAATAATACAAGATGTATGTCCTTTATTTAAACAAACACGTTCATTAAAATAATAAAATATTAAAATAAATAAATTATTTCTTTCTCGGCTTTTCTGCTGAGATGAAAGTGTAGTATCTGTTCCGATGGATACTACACCCCTTAGACAAGTAACGTCTTGGCCTGTGGGCCTTGATTCGTTATGTGCAGTTGTATGAAGACCACCCTCCCAGGCTTTGCCTTCTCACCCTTTGAGAACGGGGTTAGTTTATTTCTAATCGTCTGAAGCGCCCCTACCGGGGAATGCCGACAGCGCTGCCCAGGCATTTTTGTAGGCCAGAGTGCTCAACCTTTAGAGCGCTAGCTTTTCGATCCCACTTTCCGACCTTGTGTCATCTTACCGATGTGGGAGGGAGATAAAAAAAAATGAAAACAAAATGAGCGTATAATAATTTCCCCAGTAATCATCAAAAATATTGACATTATTGCGAAATATCTTTGTTTTATCTTCATTTGAATTTTCAATGTTTGTGGATTGTAGGTCCGGAAAAAAATATCTTTAATTTGAGGAGAGTCAAATAAGGGGGAGAGAACTCTAGTTTAAATTTTCATCACTTCTGCATTTCAAGCGTAACTTTTACTTAATAATTGAAGAGTTCTATTCATTCCTCCGAGTCAACCGGAATGTTGACTGTTTGTTTGATTGTCGTTTTAAATTATAAAGTTTCGTTTTAAAAGATCACTGTTAACTATTTTGATAACATTTTAATTCATACAATAAAAAAAACACTGACTAAAATTACTGACTATTCATTTAAATGATAAATTTTCATTTTAAAAATCACTGTTGACTATTTTGAGAAACTCATACAATAAAAAAAACATTTTTATTATTTTTTTTAATTTTTAAATTATTAAATAAAATATTTTCATATTGTTCGCTGTTATTATTGTTCGCGGTTAATATTGTCATTTTGAATAAAAACATCCGGTTGGTTGTCTGCCCCTGCCTTCAAAAAGGAAAGCAAATTAAGTCTAAGTGACGGTTGAAATGCAGAAGTGGCCAATTTTCAACCACGGATGTAACTATTGTAATTAATTATTCTAAAATAAAGTTTTAAAAAATGTATACGTAAAAGGATATTTTTTGAATAAAACAATCACAACGGATTCGGCACCAATGAAAAATAGAATGATTTTGAAAAATAAAATGATTTTAAAAATAAAATGATTTGAAAAATAAAATTATTTTGAAAAATAAATTGATTTTGAATATAAAATGATTGTGAAACATAAAATTATTTTGAAAAATAAAATGTTTTATTAAAATAAATTATCACAGAAGAAGTAAAAATTTTTTAAAAAATACGTAAATGGAAGGGGAAAAAACATGAAACACGGAAAATAAAGTTTTTGAAATAAATGATAGTTTTACACTGGGTAAAATTCGGCAATATGTTTGAAAACAGTTCCTTTTATGTATACATTTTTAAAAACTTTATTTTAGAAAAATTACAATAGTAAAATCTATTTTAAGATACATTGTGGTTGAAACTTGAAACTAGAGTTGTCTCCCCCTTATTTGACTCTCCTGAAATTAAAGATAAAATAATTTTTTTTTTCACAGCACCGAATTTTCTGCGAGCCTACATTTGTGGTCGCCATCTTGAATTTAAACATACACCCGTTTTAACTTGAACATAAACATTTGGTTTCTAAATTCATAATAATAAGATTTGATTCAGAGAAATCCTGTCATTGTTTCTTTAAAGCAAGTAAGTATCACTTGAATTTATTTGTTTTACGATTTTCTAAAAAGTATGCTATGGACTTTGTTTTGAAAATATCACATTTTATTCAAAGATTTAAAAAGATCTGTTCATCATTGTCTTAGGCGAATGTATTTAAATAATAAATTGTTGCCTCTCCAGAAGGATTCGCGACTTCGCTGACTTCCGGGTTATCCTGCAGTAAATTTCAAGTACGGATGATCATAAATGATAAAAGAAACTTTTTTTTAACGGAAAACTTAGAATTGTATTTTTATTATAATAAAATAAGTTGTGAGAAAAACAAATTATCAAATATATGTTTGTTTATATTTTCATGAAAATATAACAAATCTTTAATAAAAAAAATCTTTTTTTAAAAATTGATATAAATAAAGTTTTGAAATGTCTAGCGCTGACAACTTCAACAGCTACCTTCAAGAATTTTCTCTGTCAGCGCCGAATAAAACAAAATTATTTCGGCAATATTCTTTATTGTATACGCTTTTATTCTTTTTAAATACTTTAAATTATGTTGCTGTTTCACAAAATACAAAAGACATTTGCTTTAAAAATTACTATTAAAATACTAAGCTATTTTATTATATTTTCATAAAATATCAAAACATATGTTGCTGTTTCACAAAATACTAAAGACATTTTAAAACTTTATTTATTACCTTCAAGAATTTTCTCTGGCGGCGCCGAATAAAACAAAATTATTTCGGCAATATTCTTTATAAATTAATACTTTAAATTATGTTGCTGTTTCACAAAATACAAAAGACATTTGCTGTAAAAATCAGTATTAAGATACTAAGCTATTTTATTATATTTTCATAAAATATCAAAACACATATCTTATGTTGCTGTTTCACAAAAGACATTTTAAAACTTTATTTATATGGCACATGTTCGTCTTTTACCACAGTCCGTTTTTCACAACTTTTTACTGACCATTTTTTTTTTCATTTTTCGGTGTACACTTACCTATCAGGCTGCTAGAGAATTCCGGGGATTTTGGAAATTTCTTTTAAATATTTTACATTTTAGGAGGGGGGATCAGTTTCCAATTTAATTCAACGTAGACTGATACCCCTCTTGTTGATCATCTCAATTAAAAAAAAAATCTTTTTCGGAGTACAATTACCTATCATGTCAGTAGAGAATTCCGGGTTTTTGGAAAGAAATTTAAAAAAAATTAGATTTTAAGACGGGTGATCAGTTTTCAATGTAAATCAAACGTAGGCTGATCCCTCTTTTTGACCATCTCAAATTTTTTAAATTATTCTTCTGCTTACAATTACCTATCATGTCGCGAGAGAATTCCGGGGTTTTTAGAAATTTTAAAAAAATATTTTACATTTTAGGAGGGGGATCAGTTTCCAATGTTAATTAAAAGTGCCTGTTCATGTTACATGCTCGCTAATTTTACACCGAAAAAAAGTCGGTCCATAAGAACAACACATGCAACGTGGTCAAAACTGACCCCCCCCTCTCCTAAAATGTAAAATATTAAAAAAAATTTCCAAAACCCCCGGAATTCTCAAGCAGCCTAGCAGGACAAATGTGTAAGGAAATATTTTTGATTAATTAAGGATAGTTTTTAAGTCAGGCGATTAGACCATGGTTTAGCTGAATTTATATCCGGAAGAAAAAGGTTTTTGATATTTAAAAATAATTAGAATATATTTCGGCTTATGAAAATAAAAGAATTTTTTGATGTATGTAATGAAAACTCATAAAGTAATCGCATATAGAAAATCGAGATTAAAAAAAAGATGTATGCTTAATTTGCGTACTTATTTCTAAAATAGTTTCTAATAAATTATTATTCTGTGTTATGCATTTGTAATTTTTATTGTCCTATTTACTTATATATATGCAATAGGTTTGTCTATTATTATTATTATTATTATTATTATTATTATTATTATTATTATTGATTAAAGCGATTAAGTGAAAAATAAATATAACTTTCCAAAAACTTTGTTCGATTTTCATTAATTTTCAAGGGAGGTAATGTAATTTAAACCGGAAGATTTCATGTATTATTATGAGATTATTGATGACAGAAAAAATTATTTTAAAAATAAATAAAATCTACCCTCAACGCCATGACTGACAGTTTTTCTTTTAATAATTAAATAACCACATTTATTGTTAGTTCATATTTGTTTTATTGTGTGATGATGATGATGATAATAATAATAATAATAATAATAACCAGATGATATAATAATAATAATAATAATAATAATAATAATAATAATAATAACCAGAGACAGGTAGATTTCAATTTTCTTGTAGTTTTGACGTAAAATATTTTACACCCCCCCCCCCCAAATTTGTTTTAACCCTTCTTATCAATAGTAATATTTTCAGTTAGGAAAAGAAAAAAAAATTTTCACCCCCGCCAAAAAAAAATTTACCCTTCCCCATGAATAGTAATATTTTCAGTTAGAAAAAGAAAGAAAAGGAAAAAAAAATTTACCCCCCCCTTTTTTTTTTCAACTGAAAATATTAGTATTAGTAAAAATAAATTTTCTTTTTTTAACTGAAAATATTAGTATTCATGGGGGAGGGTAAAAAAATTTGGAGGGGAGGGAAAAAAATTTTTTTCTTTTTTTAACGTAAAATATTTCTATCTGTCCGAATAACAAAGAAAATAGATTTATATTTTTGAAAAATCTTTATTAGTTTTGAAAATATTTTTCTGTCTTCTAAATGAATAAACTTGCTAGAAAAGATGTGTGTAATTAAAACTGCCGCATCAAAATCATATACAATGAATTTGTTGAATATTTTTTATAATTTAAAATGAATGACAAAATATTTAATTTATTGAAATTGATTGCGTAAAAATATAAAGTATTTTTTTCTTTATTTACAGATTGAAACTATTTTTGGAAATACTGATTTTTATTCACTTCCACAAAGAATTAAGCTGTATGGACATTTATCATTATTTTCAAAATCCCATTTAATTTATGTCAGCAAATATCATTGAAAGGAGAATGTGTCATTATTTTAAAGAAATACCACTGGTTGTTTTCGGTGAGAAATCACTGACGATGATCTGTGTGAGAACTCCTAGCGAGTACAAATAATACTATTATATATATATATATTAGCTGGACCCTTCGAAATTCTACAGTTTTAAGAAGTCGCAGAAAAGTAGTTCGAACATGAATCTTTTTCCATCAAAGTATGCGAATCAGTATTCTTCATAACATGAAATAATAAGAGCGAATTGTCTCTCTTTACATATTCTTGTGAAGTGTGTGAAACTTTCGTTTACAGAGAAATCGCCCCTGAAAACCATATGAGAATACACACTGGAGAGAAGCCATATGCTTGTGAGGTTTGTGGGATATACATTACACAGAAGTCACCATTAAAATTCATATGCGAATACACATTAGAGAGAACCCATATTCTTGTGAAGTGTGTGAAACTTCTTTTACAGAGAAATCGCCCCTGAAAAACCATATGAGAATACACACTGGAGAGAAGCCATATGCTTGTGAAATATGTGTTAAATAATTTTCACAAGTATGTGATTTAAGCAGACATATCCGAAGTCATATTAGAGAGAAGCTATTTTCTTGTAAAATGTGTGAGTGTTCCTTTTCAAGTAAACAAAGTTTAGTAATGCATATAAAAAAACATATTTGAAATAACTTCTTCTAAAGTATGTGATAAATCATTTTTGAGAAAATCTAAGTTGGCCAAGAATGAACAAATACACACATACAAGATAAGGTAATTTTATTTATGTAGCACACACTTTGTAGAAGCTATATACTGTGAAATGTGTCGGACCTCCAGAAGTGGACATAGTAAACTTATTTGCTATATTCTTTCAAAGTGTGTAAGATTTCCGTTACAAAGAAGTCGCATTGGAAAACTAATATGACGGTCACTCTATACAAGGGTTTGTCAGTATCACATGACATGAGGATACGTCCCCCTACAAGTAAACCCTGACCAAATATTTATAATAACATAGTATTTAAAGCCCAAATCTAATCCCCTCGACACGGCTATAAAATGGCTCATATGAAGAATGGTGCATCTTCTCTAAGTCATGTTACCTCAACTAACAGCACTTAGGTGGATACTCCACTAGACTATATAGATTCTTGTCTTGAAATCCGGTAAGACCAAGAGACCACAAGAAATATATACTATAACATAAGTACCTGGTCAATTGGGAAGAGGAAAATTAATGTTCTTAATTTTTTACTAACTCAACATTTGACAGGTAAGGAGAACTTTAATTGAATATCAATGTATCCTATATAGATATCAAGTGCTAGCCCAAATAAATAAAATAATATTGAAAAAATAAAAAAAATAAATATTTAAAAATAAATAAATAAAAAAAATAAAATAAAAAAAATAATAAAAAAATAAAATAAAAATAAAATAAAATTTAAAAAATAAATAAAATAAAATAAAAATGAAATAAAGTAAATGAAATAAAAATAAAAATAAAAAATGAAATAAAATAAATGAAATAAAAATTAAATAATTAAAATGAAATAAAATAAAGACTATAAAGACTATATAGATTCTTGTCTTGAAATCCGAGAAGACCAAGAGACCACAATAAATATATACTAATGTATCTCATATAGAGATCAAGTGCCAGCCCAGAGAAATCACACTAAGGTAGAAAAGAAACCTTACTCTCACAAAGTCTAAAGATTCACATGTAAATACACACATATTAAAAGCTCTGTATAATTTGAAGGATTGTATTTTAAAATGGAATAAGAAAAATGTCAGATTGTCATTCAGTTGTTCGACAGATATTCAGCGAGTCCCACAACAGCGTCGACACAATTTCATAGACCATCGATTTTGGTAAAAAAAAAAATAAATAGATTAAAAATAATAAATAAATAAAAAAATAAATAAATAAAATAATATTGAAAAAATTAAAAATAAATAAAAATAAAAAATAAATTAAATAAAAATAATTTTTTAAAAAAATGAATGAATTAAAAATAAAAAAATAAATTTAATAAAATAAATAATATTGAAAAAATAAAAAATACATGAATAAAAATAAATAAATAAAATTAAAAAAAAAATAAATAAATAAAAAAAAAATAAAAAAATAAAATTAAAAAAATTAAAATGAAAAAAAAATAAATAAATAAAAAAAAAAAATAAATTAAATAAAAATAAAATTACGAGATTTCAAAACAGTGGTTGTAGCTTTTATTTAAAAGCGTATTTGCAAGTTAATGTTGTGATTTGTGTTTTTCGTTTTTCGAATAACACATATACACACAGGTGAAAAATACTATTCTTGTAAGATTATCTTGATCCACTCAACGTTCTTAACTTTTTTACTAACTCAACGTTTGAGAGGTAGATGAGAATGTTGATTGAACACTATGTATCTTATATAAAAATCAAGTGTTAGCCCCTAGAAAGGGACCTCTTGATTTCTGAGAACTTCAACTGAAGTAAAATGGAAACAAAAAGTTAAATATCATACCGGTTGTAGTGGGGGCAACTGGTCTAGTGAAAAAAAATCTAAGAAAATACTTAGACACAATACTTGGAAGAGAAAACTGTAGGGAAGTACAGATAGCAGCCCTAAAAGGGACAACATCTATCCTTAAGAGAGCCCTCGAATATAAATTTTACTCATAGGGAAATCAAGTGTTAGCCTCAAGAGGCAGCCCCTTGATCTCTTTAGATAAACTAAATTAAAATGATGAAAAAGTAAAAAATCCTATTTACCCACTCTACGTTTGAGACGTTAATGAGAATCGTGATTGAACACTAAAATATCTCATAGAAATCAATTTTTAGCTCTTAGAAAGGGGGCTCTTAGTTGTTGAGAACTTCGAGTGAAGTAAAATGGAAAGAAAAAGTGAGAAACCATGTTGTAAAATTTGTGAAACTGAATTTGCAAGCAGTTTTGGCTTGAAATCTCACATGCGAATACACACAGGTGAGAAACCCTATTCTTGTAAAATTTGTGGAACTGCATTTTCACGGAGTGACAGTCTTAAAAATCACATTCGAATACACACGGGTGAGAAACCCTATTCCTGTCAATTTTGTGGTTCTGCATTTTCTGACACTTCTACTTGGAAAAGACACATGCGAATACACACAGGCGAGAAACCCTATTCTTGTAAAGTCTGTGGTACTGCATTTTCGGGCAATTTTACTCTGAAAACTCACATGCGAATACACACAGGTGAGAAACCCTATTCTTGTGAGGTTTGTGGAACTGCACTTTCCAATAGTAGCCATCGGAAAACTCATATGCGAATACACACAGGTGAGAAACCATATTGTTGTAAAGTTTGTGGAACTGAATTTTCTGTAAATTCTTTAAGAAGTCACATGCGAACACACACAGGTGAGAAACCCTATTGTTGTGAAGTTTGTGGAGACGCATTTTCGGTCAGTTCTCAGCTGAAATCTCACATGCGAATACACACAGGTGAGAAACCCTATTGTTGTGAGGTTTGTGGAGACGCATATTCGTCCAGTTCTCAGCTGAAATCTCACATGCGAATACACACAGGTGAGAAACCCTATTGTTGTGAGGTTTGTGGAGACGCATTTTCATTAAGTTCTATTCTGAAAACTCATATGCGAATACACACAGGTGAGAAACCATATTGTTGTAAAGTTTGCGGAACTGAATTTTCTGTAAATTCTTCTTTAAGAAGTCACATGCGAATACACACAGGTGAGAAACCATATTGTTGTAATGTTTGTGGAACTGCATTTACAGATAGTGGCAATCTTAAAACTCACATGCGAACACACACAGGTGAGAAACCTTATTTGTGTAAATTTTGTGGAACTGCATTTTCACACAATACTTCACTGAAAAATCACATGCGAATACACACAGGTGAGAAACCCTATTCGTGTAAATTTTGTGGAACTGCATTTTCATACTATAGTACACTGAAAAATCACATGCGAATACACACAGGTGAGAAACCCTTTTCTTGTAAAGTGTGTGGTTCTGCATTTGCGAACACTTCCAATTTGAAACATCACATGCAAATGCACTAAGCATGGCATTGATCGATTAGCCATCACCATCGCCATCACCATCATAACTAATATCATCACCACCATCATAATATGATAGTGTCATTTACTCATGTGATAGTGTCATTTACTCATGGCTATTACGATGCCTTGAATTATACAAGATCTATCGAGTAACAAAGAAAACATTGGTTGTAGATGTAATTATATGACCAATTTATTTAGCCACATTAATGGAACAATTCCAATTCCATATGTCAAGATCCGAAGAGGAATCCTCCAAGGAGTCAGCTTATCAGCTTTCCATTTTTGTCTGAGATCTGCTAAGAATAAATATCAGAGTGCCTTCGCCAAGAGATAAAGAAGAGTCAACCATCTGTTCTTCATGATTGACTTAATTTCAATTCTTGCTCAAATCTGAGACATTTTCTACAAAAAAAAATTTAATCCCCCCCTTTTTTTTAACTATTTCAAAACTTTGAAATCATGTTACCACCATCATCGCCATCACCACCACTATCATCACTACCACCACCACCATCACCACAACCATCACTACCACCATCATTACCTCCACCACCATATGACAGTGTCATGGTAGACATTTTCTACAAAAATAAATTTAATCCCCCCTTTTTTTGTTTACTATTTCAAAAGTTTGAAATCATCTTACCACCACCATCATCATCACCACCGCCACCACCATCATAACCAACATCATCACCACCATCATAACAACCACCATCATCACCACCACCATCACTACCACCGCCACCACAACTACCACCATCATCACCACCTCCACCACCATCATCACCACCACCATCATCACCACCACCATCACCACCCCACCATGACAACCGCCACCATCACCATCATCATCACCACCATCATAACTACCATCACAATCGCCACCACATTTTTAGAATCAAAATCATGTAATGGATTTTGATCCAAATTGGAATAAGGATTCTAGATATAAGGATTCGTAACATTATATATTGATTTTTATCTTCGTTAGAGAGACACACAAATGGTGCTAAACTGTTGTGTAAATTTTATGGCATGAACTTATGTTAGTTTGTTTTTTCAATGTGTACTTCTCGTTTATAAAGAAACGAATGCCACAAATGTTCTCATGGAAGGTTAAATGAAATCTGATCCTAATATTAGACATTTTTCTGTCACTATCGTTTAAATATTAAAAATTTGATCCTAATATTAGACATTTTTCTGTCACTATCGTTTAAATATTAAAAATTTGATCCTAATATTAGACATTTTTCTGTCACTATCGTTTAAATATAAAAAATTTGATCCTAATAGACATTTTTCTGTCACTATCGAGAAAATATATGACCCCCACCCCTAAAAAAAACGTTCCTAAATATTATTAGAAAAATAACATACTTCTTTGTTTTATGTAAAAAGAAGACGAGAAAAAAGTTGCCTAAATATCGTAAAAGAAATAGCATTTACTTCTTTGATTTATGTATAAAAAGACAAAAAAAAATTTAGATGGTACATTTGGCCCACGAAAAGAAAAGTTTATAGCTATGGTTTGTTCATTTTTTTTTTCAAATATATGTTTTTTTCTTTTGTATTCTTCGTCTTATACTGTCGTCTGCCACTCTTCCATTTTTACGACTTTCAGTTTTGCTTCAGCCTCGTTTTCGTCTCAGCAGCTCTCGGGCGCTTCCGCAACTTGCCTGATCGTTGCCGCCAAGCAGTCACGGAAATTACGCGCTTCATCTGGAGTAGTACAAAATAAATGTCCTGAGAAACAGGATAGACGTGAAGAGAAAGTGAACCTGAATCTAAAAAGAAAAGAACGTTTTTTAACGGTTTTGTTTTTGTAATTCAATCTTTTATATTCCTCACGTGGATCCGTTTCAAAGTAAACCAAATTAAAAATTATCTAATTAACTCTGAAGTTATCTCCCCGTTAATTCGAAATCTTACCAAACTTTCTGGAATGGTAAAAGACAAAAAACGTCTTATAATTTAGAAATAATGTTTCTAGTAGTTCCGAAATCCATTCTGTCTTTGACTCTTTAATATGGTAATCAGATGAATTAATAGAGAACTTCTATTAATTCCCTGAAAATAGTTTAAGGTATTTTATAAGACGATGGCTAGCACCAACTACTGTGACGTCAGCATAAAAAATTAGACTCAATGGAAAGACTTAAATATAAAAGATTTGATCCTAATATTAGCCATTTTTCTATTGTTTTGTTTAAGTTGTTCTGCTTAAATATAAAAAAATAGAGCGAAAACTATTCGTATCGTATTTTAACACAAAGATACGTACAATATCCGGCACTTATTTCAGTCGCGTGACATTCTTTCAGCGTGTTTTCCACAAACTCACAAGGAGATGTGAGGCTTTATAAGCATCGTCTTCCTCGAGCGACATCGCTCTCAATAATCACGTTTTGTAAACTACATCAGTAAATTATAGGAAGCAACACTTTCTCTCACACATCCTCCCCCGCTTCCACCACTACACCATCACCACCACCACCATCATCACTACCATCATGACCACCACCATCATGACCACCACCATCATGACCACCATCTCTACCACAAAATCCAGGGCTACCTATCCTGGTGCTGTTGCTTTCAGAGCGATTGTAACAATAAAAAAACGTTTACATTGTGCAGAGTAATGTCCAGAAACCAGAGTCTACCAAGACTCTTTTTGCATAGACGAGAATTGACCATTGCATTTTTGCATAGTATAAAAACAGACACATTCACGGAAATGGAATTATATAATACAATGTCCATAAATTAAATCAATATTTTAATTTAAAAAAATCTAATTTGTGTTCTTTACAAGTGTTACCTTTTCATCTGTCGGCTTTCTGCCTAAGCAGGAGGTGATGTAGCAGTGAAAAATAATGTCCATAAATTAAATAAATATTTTAATTTAAAAAATCTAAAAGAAAATGATGTACCTTTTTTTATTTGTGTTCTTTACAACTGCTACATTTACGGAAATACCTCATTTTTATCTGTCGGCTTTCTGCCTAAGCAGGAGATGATGTAGCAGTGAAAAATAACAAGTGTTACATTTACAGAGGAGATATCGAATACTGACAGCTCTGAAAAGTATAAACCCTGTATTATTATCCCACCTTTTTCGAAGCAGAATTGGCAGTATCTTCTACGTATTACTTCCCGTTCATGTTGCCTGTGAATGTTAGGCCGAGGAGCTTGAATGCCATGGCAATCGGTTCTTGTAGTTTGAAATTGTTTTTTTTAAAAGATATTCATATCAAACAATACTAGCCGAGTTACTTGTCGTTTCCCTGTTTAAGGAGGGATACACTACATAATTGACTGTGAAGAAACTTTTATGAGTCAATTTATTACTAAAGGGAAGGGAATGCCCCTTTTAATCCATTCAAAAAATAAAATATATAATATAAATATTACACTGTATTACAATGTCTATTATGTCTGTTCAAAATTTCCTAAGTATCTGATTCATTCACTGTGGAGGTCCCCAGATGCCGGAGAGCCTTCTACTCAAATAGCTTCTTTCCTCGCGCCGCTGGCCTCTGGAACTCCCTTCCTGCCCCCTGTTTCCCCGACAGTACTGACATGGAGAAATTTAAAACTAATGTAAACAAAAGGGGGTGATATAGCAGTGACAAGTAATGTCGGAGAAATGTCCCTGTTATGTAATTTGGTCATATACTGACAAAGCAGCTTGCAGGGTGCATTTATTTCATATGTTCCCTGAAGAACTACTTCAGCCCCTTTGGGAAGTGACGGTGGTTAAGTGGATAACGACACAGACTGAATACCTGGGTGTTCCATGTTCGAATCCTGTATAGTCGGTTCCACAGTACCACTTTCACTTAGGGACGTTGGCAAACTTCTTGAAGGACATCAGGGAAACTAATGCCAACACCAGAATCATCTGATTCACACGAAAGAAGAAGGCCAGCAGAAAGAATCCTGAACGCAACGATGAAAGACGTCTCCCTTCTCTCTCCTGTACCGATCCACTGGACGCTCAAGCATCAACTATCTTCGCCTGAAGATAACTGCTGACAGACTTTCAACTGTCCAAAGAACTTTCTACTTTTCCTTTCCTCACTCGGACACTGTCCAACTTTCTTCCACCTAAATACAAACGGTGTAGGTAATTGAATAAACCCTTCCGTTGTTTGATGTTATTAAAAAGGTTTTGTTTTTCCTTTCGTTATGAATAAGTTGGTTGTCCTGTCTAGTAGACCCTTTAGATTTGTCTCCCTTTCCCGGCCCCCTATTCGTTAGGGACTTTTTTTATCCCCGACACTTGCCGGTGCTCTGTTCCTGGATTCTAGCTGCTGCTATGTCACGAGCGAAACCGCATGGTGGAATTTCAATCTCCCTACAGATTCCGACATTTTAGCCATCTTCGTTTTTTACTATGCTGCCTTAGGGCCGGGTTTAACCGTCAGACAGCTAGCAATAACTTTTTTCGATGAACAATAAAACCTGCGACTAAAATAGGCTATGGCTCAGAGTCTTGTTTTTCGAAAGGAGTTATTGCTAGCTGTCTGACGGTTAAACCCTAAGGCAGCATATAAGAATATACATAAGTTGGTCTTACCATCCATTGATAAGACCAGCTCTTATAGGAGGTCTTGAAAATCCTTCACTTCACAAATTTAGCTAAACCTTCAGGGCTGATAACATTTCCGGGGAAAAATGAGCAGGTGTAAGTATCATCAAAAGTCCAAAGTTGGATGTCAATAGATGCCATGGACTGCACGAAGGTCGTATGATCTCCAGTTGCAGCCGTTGATTAAATTCAGCCTTTGCTGCTTTCAATCTCTTTGCAGGAAGGTGGCAAAATAATGAAAACAAATACTAGTGTTATCAATATGGTGTGCTGTTGAGTGAGTAGACTTGCTCACAATAAAATTAAAGTTGGTTAGGGTCAGGGTTAGGGGTTAGAGTAGGGTTAGGAAAAATGATTTGATAAGGGTTTCAGGTTAAGGATTAGGGTTAGGGAAGGGTTAAGGGTAATGATTTGATAAGGGTTAGGGAAGGGTTAGGGTTAATGATTTGATAAGGGTTAAGGGTTAGGGTTAAGGAAGGAGTACAGTAGTGCATGGAAAGCCTCATCGGAAGTGGTGATTTTCGAAAAATAGTCGACCACCACAATGTAGGTCTAGCTGTTTAGCTCGAATAAGTCAGAAGCTAGGGTGTCTTGGTGGGAGTTTGGTTGTCAACAGTGGTTCGGCCTGTTGGTGTCTAAGTCTGGCACATGTTCCACAGTTTTTCACTGTGTTCTTTATCTGATTAGATAATCCTGGCCACCAGATTAATTGGCGAGCTCGTTGTCGGCACCTGGTAATTCCTTGGTGACCTGAGTGGATCTTGCCGATTATCTCTAGTCTCATCAACTGGGGGACCACAATCCGTGTTCCATACATTAGCAGGTCTTCCTCCCAGGTAGTGTCTCCTCGATGGGCCCAATATGGCTTGAGTAGCATAGGAACTTGCTCCTTTGAATGCCATCCATTTTTAACAAAGTCTATGATTCCTGTACATATGTCATCATTGCTGGTGGCTTCCCTTATCTCTGCCAACCGTGCAGGGACTGCATGATGGCCTGGACAAATATTGCTGAAATTTCCTCCAGTTCTTTATCCTGTTTGTTTTGTTGCTTAATAGAGCATCGGCAGTGTATAGTTCCTTGCCGGGTATATGATGGATTTTATAACTGAATCTCATGAGGCGGATGCGGAATCTTTGTACTCTGGCTGGTAATTCACTGATATCCCAACTGCCTAGTAGATGTACGAGCGGTTTATGGTGTCTCGATTGTGAACTCCAACCCTATGAGGTAGTCGGAGAATCGTTCACATCTGCAGGTTATGGTTAGGGCTTACTTTTCTATCTGAGCGTATAGGGTTTCTGTTTCCGACATGGCTCTTGATGCATATGCTACCGGGTGCAATCTTGTATTTTCCTGCTGCTGTAGGACTACTGCTCCAAGTCCATAAGATGAAGCATCTGTGGATACTATTGTTCTTTTTGTTGGATTGTACAATGACAGAACTGGTGCTGAACACAAAACTTCCTTTATGGAGTTGAAGGCTCTATTTGTTCGCTTTCCCATACAAACATGTTTTTCTGGCTCACTAAGTCTCCCGTAGCGACTTTGTCGTTTCTGCTAGGTTTGGGATGAACTTCCCCATTTGGTTCACTATTCCCAGAAATCTGTGAGTTTCTGTTATATTCTTTGGCGCTGGGAAGTTGTAGACTCCGGAAACTCTGTCTGGGTCGGGTCTTAGGCCGTCAGTGCTGAGGATATGTCTTAAGAACTTTAGTGATGTTTTCGATATCTCACATTTTTGTGGATTTAGGGTTACTCCAGCTGCTCGAATTCTCTTTAATGTGGCCTTTAACCGTGTGTCGCGATCACTTTGGCTCCTCCCATATACCAGTATATCATCCAGCATACATATCGCCCTTTCTTGCTGTTCCAGTATGGCTGACATCCGCCTCTGAAAGATCTCGCTGGTTGACATGATTCCAAATGGTAGTCGATTGAATTGGAATCTGCCAAATGGGGTAATAAAGGTTGTCAGTCTGCGAAACTCTTGTGACAATGGGATTTGCCAGTATCCACTGTTTGCGTCTAACTTGGTCATGACTATGGCTTCATCCAATTGGGTTAGCACATAGTCGACTGTTGGTAACATATGCAGTTCTCTTTTGACATGTGTGTTTAGTTTCATCAGGTCAACACATTATCTGACCTTTCCGTTGTCCTTTGGCACCGCTACTATGGGGGAGCACCATTCTGCGGGCTCTTCAATCCTGCTTATTACCCCTATCTCTTCCATCCGCTTGAGTTCTTTCTGTGTCTCCTTCATTAATGGTAAGGGTATGCGACGTGGTGATGAGATGGAGAAGGTTTAGCATCCTCACGTAGGGTTATGGTGTAGCTTTCCCTGAATGTGCCAAGACCCTGAAACAGGTCTCTCATCTCCTTCCTTCCTGCACCCCACAACGATTCTGTCTCTTATAAACTCGTCTTCTAGTCCCCTTAGATCGTGTGTTTTCGCTAACACGTGTAAGTCAGTAATAAAGGCATCAATGGATTCACCTTCTTGTGGACAGCACTTGTTGAACATGGCTCGTTCATATATAACATTAGTGCTGGCTGTGAAGTGCTTATCAAACTTTTGTTTGTACCACGTCAAACTTTTCCGTGTCCTGTTATAACTTGAATGTAGCTAGGACGTCCTCGGCTTTGTCACCCATACTATATATGAGGGAATCCACTTGGACCCTTTCGGGTTTCTTTTCGAGACCGGACACAGTTTTGTAGCGAGTAAATCTCCTTATCCACTTTGGCCATTGTTCTGGCTGGTCGAATGAGAACGGATGTGGCGTCGACACGTTGCTGTTCATTTTGTTTTGTTTTAAATTCCGGTTTCTGGCTCGGATATTTTTGTTTGTCTGACGTCCGCCTGTACTCCTTACCTTATCCTATACCATTCTGATTTCGGTTTTATGAAAATCCCACTTCTGACACCATGTTACGTTATTAAATAAACACCGAAGCAAAAGCACGTGTGTATCGTTCACATCCAAGATGGCTGACCTCTTTATTCAACTCACGTTAACGTTACAAAGCAGAACGTTAATCTCGTGGTAAGGGGGATAACTCTGTTTGGTTAAAACATATTATAACACTCATATAATATTCATCAATAATACAAGACGTTAATCTCGTGGTAAGGGGGATAACTCTTCTTGGTGAAAACATATTATAACACTCATACAATATTCATCAATAATACAAGATGTATGTCCTTTATTTAAACAAACACGTTCATTAAAATAATAAAATATTAAAATAAATAAGTAATAATTTCTTTCTCAGTTTCTTTGCTGAGATGAAAGTGTAGTATCTGTTCCGATGGATACTACACCCCTTAGACAAGTAACGTCGTGGCCTTTGGGCCTTGATTCCGCGGGCCTTAGTGTTTGTTCTGTGCAGTTGTATGAGGTTCACCCTCCCAGGCTTTGCCTTCTCACCCTTTATTTCTAATCGTCAGAAGCGCCCCTACCGGG
Organism: Sepiola atlantica; assembly: GCA_963556195.1. Taxonomy (NCBI): domain Eukaryota; kingdom Metazoa; phylum Mollusca; class Cephalopoda; order Sepiida; family Sepiolidae; genus Sepiola; species Sepiola atlantica. The sequence goes on along the minus strand of OY744549.1, from coordinate 59,677,049 downwards.
GAATGCCGACAGGGCTGCCCAGGCATTTTTGTAGACAGAGTGCTCAACCTTTAGAGCGCTAGCTTTTCGATCCCACTTTCCGACCTTGTGTCATCTTACCGATGTAGGAGGGAGATAAAAAAAAAAACTGAAAACAAAATAAGCGTATAATTTCCCCAGTAATCATAAAAAATATTGACATTATTGTGAAATATCTTTGTTTTATCTTCATTTGAATTTTCAATGTTTGTGAATTGTAGGTCCGGAAAAAAATATCTTTAATTTAAGGAGAGTCAAATAAGGGGGGGGGGGAGAACTCTAGTTTCAATTTTCATCACTTCTGCATTTCAAGCGTAACTTTTACTTAATAATTGAAGAGTTCTATTCATTCCTCCGAGTCAACCGGAATGTTGACTGTTTGTTTGATTGTCGTTTTAAATTATAAAGTTTCGTTTTAAAATATCACTGTTAACTATTTTGATAAAATTTTAATTCATACAATAAAAAAACATTTTTATTATTTTTAAAATTTTTTAAATTATTAAATAAAATATTTTCATATTGTTCGCTGTTATTATTCTTCGCGGTTAATATTGTCATTTTGAATAAAAACATCTAAGTCGGTTACTTCCGGTTGGTTGTCTGCCCCTGCCTTCAAAAAGGAAAGCAAATTAAGTCTAAGTGACGGTTGAAATGCAGAAGTGGCCAATTTTCAACCACGGATGTAACTATTGTAATTAATTATTCTAAAATAAAGTTTTAAAAAATGTATACGTAAAAGGATATTTTTTGAATAAAACAATCACAACGGATTCGGCACCAATGAAAAATAGAATGATTTTGAAAAATAAAATGATTTTGAAAAATAAAATGATTTGAAAAATAAAATTATTTTGAAAAATAAATTGATTTTGAAATATAAAATGATTGTGAAACATAAAATTATTTTGAAAAATAAAATGTTTTATTAAAATAAATTATCACAGAAGAAGTAAAAATTTTTAAAAAAATACGTAAATGGAAGGGGAAAAAACATGAAACACGGAAAATAAAGTTTTTGAAATAAATGATAGTTTTACACTGGGTAAAATTCGGCAATATGTTTGAAAACACTTCCTTTTATGTATACATTTTTAAAAACTTTATTTTAGAAAAATTACAATAGTAAAATCTATTTTAAGATACATTGTGGTTGAAACTTGAAACTAGAGTTGTCTCCCCCTTATTTGACTCTCCTGAAATTAAAGATAAAATAATTTTTTTTTTCACAGCACCGAATTTTCTGCGAGCCTACATTTGTGGTCGCCATCTTGAATTTAAACATACACCCGTTTTAACTTGAACATAAACATTTGGTTTCTAAATTCATAATAATAAGATTTGATTCAGAGAAATCCTGTCATTGTTTCTTTAAAGCAAGTAAGTATCACTTGAATTTATTTGTTTTACGATTTTCTAAAAAGTATGCTATGGACTTTGTTTTGAAAATATCACATTTTATTCAAAGATTTAAAAAGATCTGTTCATCATTGTCTTAGGCGAATGTATTTAAATAATAAATTGTTGCCTCTCCAGAAGGATTCGCGACTTCGCTGACTTCCGGGTTATCCTGCAGTAAATTTCAAGTACGGATGATCATAAATGATAAAAGAAACTTTTTTTTAACGGAAAACTTAGAATTGTATTTTTATTATAATAAAATAAGTTGTGAGAAAAACAAATTATCAAATATATGTTTGTTTATATTTTCATGAAAATATAACAAATCTTTAATAAAAAAAATCTTTTTTTAAAAATTGATATAAATAAAGTTTTGAAATGTCTAGCGCTGACAACTTCAACAGCTACCTTCAAGAATTTTCTCTGTCAGCGCCGAATAAAACAAAATTATTTCGGCAATATTCTTTATTGTATACGCTTTTATTCTTTTTAAATACTTTAAATTATGTTGCTGTTTCACAAAATACAAAAGACATTTGCTTTAAAAATTACTATTAAAATACTAAGCTATTTTATTATATTTTCATAAAATATCAAAACATATGTTGCTGTTTCACAAAATACTAAAGACATTTTAAAACTTTATTTATTACCTTCAAGAATTTTCTCTGGCGGCGCCGAATAAAACAAAATTATTTCGGCAATATTCTTTATAAATTAATACTTTAAATTATGTTGCTGTTTCACAAAATACAAAAGACATTTGCTGTAAAAATCAGTATTAAGATACTAAGCTATTTTATTATATTTTCATAAAATATCAAAACACATATCTTATGTTGCTGTTTCACAAAAGACATTTTAAAACTTTATTTATATGGCACATGTTCGTCTTTTACCACAGTCCGTTTTTCACAACTTTTTACTGACCATTTTTTTTTTCATTTTTCGGTGTACACTTACCTATCAGGCTGCTAGAGAATTCCGGGGATTTTGGAAATTTCTTTTAAATATTTTACATTTTAGGAGGGGGGATCAGTTTCCAATTTAATTCAACGTAGACTGATACCCCTCTTGTTGATCATCTCAATTAAAAAAAAAATCTTTTTCGGAGTACAATTACCTATCATGTCAGTAGAGAATTCCGGGTTTTTGGAAAGAAATTTAAAAAAAATTAGATTTTAAGACGGGTGATCAGTTTTCAATGTAAATCAAACGTAGGCTGATCCCTCTTTTTGACCATCTCAAATTTTTTAAATTATTCTTCTGCTTACAATTACCTATCATGTCGCGAGAGAATTCCGGGGTTTTTAGAAATTTTAAAAAAATATTTTACATTTTAGGAGGGGGATCAGTTTCCAATGTTAATTAAAAGTGCCTGTTCATGTTACATGCTCGCTAATTTTACACCGAAAAAAAGTCGGTCCATAAGAACAACACATGCAACGTGGTCAAAACTGACCCCCCCCTCTCCTAAAATGTAAAATATTAAAAAAAATTTCCAAAACCCCCGGAATTCTCAAGCAGCCTAGCAGGACAAATGTGTAAGGAAATATTTTTGATTAATTAAGGATAGTTTTTAAGTCAGGCGATTAGACCATGGTTTAGCTGAATTTATATCCGGAAGAAAAAGGTTTTTGATATTTAAAAATAATTAGAATATATTTCGGCTTATGAAAATAAAAGAATTTTTTGATGTATGTAATGAAAACTCATAAAGTAATCGCATATAGAAAATCGAGATTAAAAAAAAGATGTATGCTTAATTTGCGTACTTATTTCTAAAATAGTTTCTAATAAATTATTATTCTGTGTTATGCATTTGTAATTTTTATTGTCCTATTTACTTATATATATGCAATAGGTTTGTCTATTATTATTATTATTATTATTATTATTATTATTATTATTATTATTATTGATTAAAGCGATTAAGTGAAAAATAAATATAACTTTCCAAAAACTTTGTTCGATTTTCATTAATTTTCAAGGGAGGTAATGTAATTTAAACCGGAAGATTTCATGTATTATTATGAGATTATTGATGACAGAAAAAATTATTTTAAAAATAAATAAAATCTACCCTCAACGCCATGACTGACAGTTTTTCTTTTAATAATTAAATAACCACATTTATTGTTAGTTCATATTTGTTTTATTGTGTGATGATGATGATGATAATAATAATAATAATAATAATAACCAGATGATATAATAATAATAATAATAATAATAATAATAATAATAATAATAACCAGAGACAGGTAGATTTCAATTTTCTTGTAGTTTTGACGTAAAATATTTTACACCCCCCCCCCCCCCAAATTTGTTTTAACCCTTCTTATCAATAGTAATATTTTCAGTTAGGAAAAGAAAAAAAAATTTTCACCCCCGCCAAAAAAAAATTTACCCTTCCCCATGAATAGTAATATTTTCAGTTAGAAAAAGAAAGAAAAGGAAAAAAAAATTTACCCCCCCCTTTTTTTTTTCAACTGAAAATATTAGTATTAGTAAAAATAAATTTTCTTTTTTTAACTGAAAATATTAGTATTCATGGGGGAGGGTAAAAAAATTTGGAGGGGAGGGAAAAAAATTTTTTTCTTTTTTTAACGTAAAATATTTCTATCTGTCCGAATAACAAAGAAAATAGATTTATATTTTTGAAAAATCTTTATTAGTTTTGAAAATATTTTTCTGTCTTCTAAATGAATAAACTTGCTAGAAAAGATGTGTGTAATTAAAACTGCCGCATCAAAATCATATACAATGAATTTGTTGAATATTTTTTATAATTTAAAATGAATGACAAAATATTTAATTTATTGAAATTGATTGCGTAAAAATATAAAGTATTTTTTTCTTTATTTACAGATTGAAACTATTTTTGGAAATACTGATTTTTATTCACTTCCACAAAGAATTAAGCTGTATGGACATTTATCATTATTTTCAAAATCCCATTTAATTTATGTCAGCAAATATCATTGAAAGGAGAATGTGTCATTATTTTAAAGAAATACCACTGGTTGTTTTCGGTGAGAAATCACTGACGATGATCTGTGTGAGAACTCCTAGCGAGTACAAATAATACTATTATATATATATATATTAGCTGGACCCTTCGAAATTCTACAGTTTTAAGAAGTCGCAGAAAAGTAGTTCGAACATGAATCTTTTTCCATCAAAGTATGCGAATCAGTATTCTTCATAACATGAAATAATAAGAGCGAATTGTCTCTCTTTACATATTCTTGTGAAGTGTGTGAAACTTTCGTTTACAGAGAAATCGCCCCTGAAAACCATATGAGAATACACACTGGAGAGAAGCCATATGCTTGTGAGGTTTGTGGGATATACATTACACAGAAGTCACCATTAAAATTCATATGCGAATACACATTAGAGAGAACCCATATTCTTGTGAAGTGTGTGAAACTTCTTTTACAGAGAAATCGCCCCTGAAAAACCATATGAGAATACACACTGGAGAGAAGCCATATGCTTGTGAAATATGTGTTAAATAATTTTCACAAGTATGTGATTTAAGCAGACATATCCGAAGTCATATTAGAGAGAAGCTATTTTCTTGTAAAATGTGTGAGTGTTCCTTTTCAAGTAAACAAAGTTTAGTAATGCATATAAAAAAACATATTTGAAATAACTTCTTCTAAAGTATGTGATAAATCATTTTTGAGAAAATCTAAGTTGGCCAAGAATGAACAAATACACACATACAAGATAAGGTAATTTTATTTATGTAGCACACACTTTGTAGAAGCTATATACTGTGAAATGTGTCGGACCTCCAGAAGTGGACATAGTAAACTTATTTGCTATATTCTTTCAAAGTGTGTAAGATTTCCGTTACAAAGAAGTCGCATTGGAAAACTAATATGACGGTCACTCTATACAAGGGTTTGTCAGTATCACATGACATGAGGATACGTCCCCCTACAAGTAAACCCTGACCAAATATTTATAATAACATAGTATTTAAAGCCCAAATCTAATCCCCTCGACACGGCTATAAAATGGCTCATATGAAGAATGGTGCATCTTCTCTAAGTCATGTTACCTCAACTAACAGCACTTAGGTGGATACTCCACTAGACTATATAGATTCTTGTCTTGAAATCCGGTAAGACCAAGAGACCACAAGAAATATATACTATAACATAAGTACCTGGTCAATTGGGAAGAGGAAAATTAATGTTCTTAATTTTTTACTAACTCAACATTTGACAGGTAAGGAGAACTTTAATTGAATATCAATGTATCCTATATAGATATCAAGTGCTAGCCCAAATAAATAAAATAATATTGAAAAAATAAAAAAAATAAATATTTAAAAATAAATAAATAAAAAAAATAAAATAAAAAAAATAATAAAAAAATAAAATAAAAATAAAATAAAATTTAAAAAATAAATAAAATAAAATAAAAATGAAATAAAGTAAATGAAATAAAAATAAAAATAAAAAATGAAATAAAATAAATGAAATAAAAATTAAATAATTAAAATGAAATAAAATAAAGACTATAAAGACTATATAGATTCTTGTCTTGAAATCCGAGAAGACCAAGAGACCACAATAAATATATACTAATGTATCTCATATAGAGATCAAGTGCCAGCCCAGAGAAATCACACTAAGGTAGAAAAGAAACCTTACTCTCACAAAGTCTAAAGATTCACATGTAAATACACACATATTAAAAGCTCTGTATAATTTGAAGGATTGTATTTTAAAATGGAATAAGAAAAATGTCAGATTGTCATTCAGTTGTTCGACAGATATTCAGCGAGTCCCACAACAGCGTCGACACAATTTCATAGACCATCGATTTTGGTAAAAAAAAAAATAAATAGATTAAAAATAATAAATAAATAAAAAAATAAATAAATAAAATAATATTGAAAAAATTAAAAATAAATAAAAATAAAAAATAAATTAAATAAAAATAATTTTTTAAAAAAATGAATGAATTAAAAATAAAAAAATAAATTTAATAAAATAAATAATATTGAAAAAATAAAAAATACATGAATAAAAATAAATAAATAAAATTAAAAAAAAAATAAATAAATAAAAAAAAAATAAAAAAATAAAATTAAAAAAATTAAAATGAAAAAAAAATAAATAAATAAAAAAAAAAAATAAATTAAATAAAAATAAAATTACGAGATTTCAAAACAGTGGTTGTAGCTTTTATTTAAAAGCGTATTTGCAAGTTAATGTTGTGATTTGTGTTTTTCGTTTTTCGAATAACACATATACACACAGGTGAAAAATACTATTCTTGTAAGATTATCTTGATCCACTCAACGTTCTTAACTTTTTTACTAACTCAACGTTTGAGAGGTAGATGAGAATGTTGATTGAACACTATGTATCTTATATAAAAATCAAGTGTTAGCCCCTAGAAAGGGACCTCTTGATTTCTGAGAACTTCAACTGAAGTAAAATGGAAACAAAAAGTTAAATATCATACCGGTTGTAGTGGGGGCAACTGGTCTAGTGAAAAAAAATCTAAGAAAATACTTAGACACAATACTTGGAAGAGAAAACTGTAGGGAAGTACAGATAGCAGCCCTAAAAGGGACAACATCTATCCTTAAGAGAGCCCTCGAATATAAATTTTACTCATAGGGAAATCAAGTGTTAGCCTCAAGAGGCAGCCCCTTGATCTCTTTAGATAAACTAAATTAAAATGATGAAAAAGTAAAAAATCCTATTTACCCACTCTACGTTTGAGACGTTAATGAGAATCGTGATTGAACACTAAAATATCTCATAGAAATCAATTTTTAGCTCTTAGAAAGGGGGCTCTTAGTTGTTGAGAACTTCGAGTGAAGTAAAATGGAAAGAAAAAGTGAGAAACCATGTTGTAAAATTTGTGAAACTGAATTTGCAAGCAGTTTTGGCTTGAAATCTCACATGCGAATACACACAGGTGAGAAACCCTATTCTTGTAAAATTTGTGGAACTGCATTTTCACGGAGTGACAGTCTTAAAAATCACATTCGAATACACACGGGTGAGAAACCCTATTCCTGTCAATTTTGTGGTTCTGCATTTTCTGACACTTCTACTTGGAAAAGACACATGCGAATACACACAGGCGAGAAACCCTATTCTTGTAAAGTCTGTGGTACTGCATTTTCGGGCAATTTTACTCTGAAAACTCACATGCGAATACACACAGGTGAGAAACCCTATTCTTGTGAGGTTTGTGGAACTGCACTTTCCAATAGTAGCCATCGGAAAACTCATATGCGAATACACACAGGTGAGAAACCATATTGTTGTAAAGTTTGTGGAACTGAATTTTCTGTAAATTCTTTAAGAAGTCACATGCGAACACACACAGGTGAGAAACCCTATTGTTGTGAAGTTTGTGGAGACGCATTTTCGGTCAGTTCTCAGCTGAAATCTCACATGCGAATACACACAGGTGAGAAACCCTATTGTTGTGAGGTTTGTGGAGACGCATATTCGTCCAGTTCTCAGCTGAAATCTCACATGCGAATACACACAGGTGAGAAACCCTATTGTTGTGAGGTTTGTGGAGACGCATTTTCATTAAGTTCTATTCTGAAAACTCATATGCGAATACACACAGGTGAGAAACCATATTGTTGTAAAGTTTGCGGAACTGAATTTTCTGTAAATTCTTCTTTAAGAAGTCACATGCGAATACACACAGGTGAGAAACCATATTGTTGTAATGTTTGTGGAACTGCATTTACAGATAGTGGCAATCTTAAAACTCACATGCGAACACACACAGGTGAGAAACCTTATTTGTGTAAATTTTGTGGAACTGCATTTTCACACAATACTTCACTGAAAAATCACATGCGAATACACACAGGTGAGAAACCCTATTCGTGTAAATTTTGTGGAACTGCATTTTCATACTATAGTACACTGAAAAATCACATGCGAATACACACAGGTGAGAAACCCTTTTCTTGTAAAGTGTGTGGTTCTGCATTTGCGAACACTTCCAATTTGAAACATCACATGCAAATGCACTAAGCATGGCATTGATCGATTAGCCATCACCATCGCCATCACCATCATAACTAATATCATCACCACCATCATAATATGATAGTGTCATTTACTCATGTGATAGTGTCATTTACTCATGGCTATTACGATGCCTTGAATTATACAAGATCTATCGAGTAACAAAGAAAACATTGGTTGTAGATGTAATTATATGACCAATTTATTTAGCCACATTAATGGAACAATTCCAATTCCATATGTCAAGATCCGAAGAGGAATCCTCCAAGGAGTCAGCTTATCAGCTTTCCATTTTTGTCTGAGATCTGCTAAGAATAAATATCAGAGTGCCTTCGCCAAGAGATAAAGAAGAGTCAACCATCTGTTCTTCATGATTGACTTAATTTCAATTCTTGCTCAAATCTGAGACATTTTCTACAAAAAAAAATTTAATCCCCCCCTTTTTTTTAACTATTTCAAAACTTTGAAATCATGTTACCACCATCATCGCCATCACCACCACTATCATCACTACCACCACCACCATCACCACAACCATCACTACCACCATCATTACCTCCACCACCATATGACAGTGTCATGGTAGACATTTTCTACAAAAATAAATTTAATCCCCCCTTTTTTTGTTTACTATTTCAAAAGTTTGAAATCATCTTACCACCACCATCATCATCACCACCGCCACCACCATCATAACCAACATCATCACCACCATCATAACAACCACCATCATCACCACCACCATCACTACCACCGCCACCACAACTACCACCATCATCACCACCTCCACCACCATCATCACCACCACCATCATCACCACCACCATCACCACCCCACCATGACAACCGCCACCATCACCATCATCATCACCACCATCATAACTACCATCACAATCGCCACCACATTTTTAGAATCAAAATCATGTAATGGATTTTGATCCAAATTGGAATAAGGATTCTAGATATAAGGATTCGTAACATTATATATTGATTTTTATCTTCGTTAGAGAGACACACAAATGGTGCTAAACTGTTGTGTAAATTTTATGGCATGAACTTATGTTAGTTTGTTTTTTCAATGTGTACTTCTCGTTTATAAAGAAACGAATGCCACAAATGTTCTCATGGAAGGTTAAATGAAATCTGATCCTAATATTAGACATTTTTCTGTCACTATCGTTTAAATATTAAAAATTTGATCCTAATATTAGACATTTTTCTGTCACTATCGTTTAAATATTAAAAATTTGATCCTAATATTAGACATTTTTCTGTCACTATCGTTTAAATATAAAAAATTTGATCCTAATAGACATTTTTCTGTCACTATCGAGAAAATATATGACCCCCACCCCTAAAAAAAACGTTCCTAAATATTATTAGAAAAATAACATACTTCTTTGTTTTATGTAAAAAGAAGACGAGAAAAAAGTTGCCTAAATATCGTAAAAGAAATAGCATTTACTTCTTTGATTTATGTATAAAAAGACAAAAAAAAATTTAGATGGTACATTTGGCCCACGAAAAGAAAAGTTTATAGCTATGGTTTGTTCATTTTTTTTTTCAAATATATGTTTTTTTCTTTTGTATTCTTCGTCTTATACTGTCGTCTGCCACTCTTCCATTTTTACGACTTTCAGTTTTGCTTCAGCCTCGTTTTCGTCTCAGCAGCTCTCGGGCGCTTCCGCAACTTGCCTGATCGTTGCCGCCAAGCAGTCACGGAAATTACGCGCTTCATCTGGAGTAGTACAAAATAAATGTCCTGAGAAACAGGATAGACGTGAAGAGAAAGTGAACCTGAATCTAAAAAGAAAAGAACGTTTTTTAACGGTTTTGTTTTTGTAATTCAATCTTTTATATTCCTCACGTGGATCCGTTTCAAAGTAAACCAAATTAAAAATTATCTAATTAACTCTGAAGTTATCTCCCCGTTAATTCGAAATCTTACCAAACTTTCTGGAATGGTAAAAGACAAAAAACGTCTTATAATTTAGAAATAATGTTTCTAGTAGTTCCGAAATCCATTCTGTCTTTGACTCTTTAATATGGTAATCAGATGAATTAATAGAGAACTTCTATTAATTCCCTGAAAATAGTTTAAGGTATTTTATAAGACGATGGCTAGCACCAACTACTGTGACGTCAGCATAAAAAATTAGACTCAATGGAAAGACTTAAATATAAAAGATTTGATCCTAATATTAGCCATTTTTCTATTGTTTTGTTTAAGTTGTTCTGCTTAAATATAAAAAAATAGAGCGAAAACTATTCGTATCGTATTTTAACACAAAGATACGTACAATATCCGGCACTTATTTCAGTCGCGTGACATTCTTTCAGCGTGTTTTCCACAAACTCACAAGGAGATGTGAGGCTTTATAAGCATCGTCTTCCTCGAGCGACATCGCTCTCAATAATCACGTTTTGTAAACTACATCAGTAAATTATAGGAAGCAACACTTTCTCTCACACATCCTCCCCCGCTTCCACCACTACACCATCACCACCACCACCATCATCACTACCATCATGACCACCACCATCATGACCACCACCATCATGACCACCATCTCTACCACAAAATCCAGGGCTACCTATCCTGGTGCTGTTGCTTTCAGAGCGATTGTAACAATAAAAAAACGTTTACATTGTGCAGAGTAATGTCCAGAAACCAGAGTCTACCAAGACTCTTTTTGCATAGACGAGAATTGACCATTGCATTTTTGCATAGTATAAAAACAGACACATTCACGGAAATGGAATTATATAATACAATGTCCATAAATTAAATCAATATTTTAATTTAAAAAAATCTAATTTGTGTTCTTTACAAGTGTTACCTTTTCATCTGTCGGCTTTCTGCCTAAGCAGGAGGTGATGTAGCAGTGAAAAATAATGTCCATAAATTAAATAAATATTTTAATTTAAAAAATCTAAAAGAAAATGATGTACCTTTTTTTATTTGTGTTCTTTACAACTGCTACATTTACGGAAATACCTCATTTTTATCTGTCGGCTTTCTGCCTAAGCAGGAGATGATGTAGCAGTGAAAAATAACAAGTGTTACATTTACAGAGGAGATATCGAATACTGACAGCTCTGAAAAGTATAAACCCTGTATTATTATCCCACCTTTTTCGAAGCAGAATTGGCAGTATCTTCTACGTATTACTTCCCGTTCATGTTGCCTGTGAATGTTAGGCCGAGGAGCTTGAATGCCATGGCAATCGGTTCTTGTAGTTTGAAATTGTTTTTTTTAAAAGATATTCATATCAAACAATACTAGCCGAGTTACTTGTCGTTTCCCTGTTTAAGGAGGGATACACTACATAATTGACTGTGAAGAAACTTTTATGAGTCAATTTATTACTAAAGGGAAGGGAATGCCCCTTTTAATCCATTCAAAAAATAAAATATATAATATAAATATTACACTGTATTACAATGTCTATTATGTCTGTTCAAAATTTCCTAAGTATCTGATTCATTCACTGTGGAGGTCCCCAGATGCCGGAGAGCCTTCTACTCAAATAGCTTCTTTCCTCGCGCCGCTGGCCTCTGGAACTCCCTTCCTGCCCCCTGTTTCCCCGACAGTACTGACATGGAGAAATTTAAAACTAATGTAAACAAAAGGGGGTGATATAGCAGTGACAAGTAATGTCGGAGAAATGTCCCTGTTATGTAATTTGGTCATATACTGACAAAGCAGCTTGCAGGGTGCATTTATTTCATATGTTCCCTGAAGAACTACTTCAGCCCCTTTGGGAAGTGACGGTGGTTAAGTGGATAACGACACAGACTGAATACCTGGGTGTTCCATGTTCGAATCCTGTATAGTCGGTTCCACAGTACCACTTTCACTTAGGGACGTTGGCAAACTTCTTGAAGGACATCAGGGAAACTAATGCCAACACCAGAATCATCTGATTCACACGAAAGAAGAAGGCCAGCAGAAAGAATCCTGAACGCAACGATGAAAGACGTCTCCCTTCTCTCTCCTGTACCGATCCACTGGACGCTCAAGCATCAACTATCTTCGCCTGAAGATAACTGCTGACAGACTTTCAACTGTCCAAAGAACTTTCTACTTTTCCTTTCCTCACTCGGACACTGTCCAACTTTCTTCCACCTAAATACAAACGGTGTAGGTAATTGAATAAACCCTTCCGTTGTTTGATGTTATTAAAAAGGTTTTGTTTTTCCTTTCGTTATGAATAAGTTGGTTGTCCTGTCTAGTAGACCCTTTAGATTTGTCTCCCTTTCCCGGCCCCCTATTCGTTAGGGACTTTTTTTATCCCCGACACTTGCCGGTGCTCTGTTCCTGGATTCTAGCTGCTGCTATGTCACGAGCGAAACCGCATGGTGGAATTTCAATCTCCCTACAGATTCCGACATTTTAGCCATCTTCGTTTTTTACTATGCTGCCTTAGGGCCGGGTTTAACCGTCAGACAGCTAGCAATAACTTTTTTCGATGAACAATAAAACCTGCGACTAAAATAGGCTATGGCTCAGAGTCTTGTTTTTCGAAAGGAGTTATTGCTAGCTGTCTGACGGTTAAACCCTAAGGCAGCATATAAGAATATACATAAGTTGGTCTTACCATCCATTGATAAGACCAGCTCTTATAGGAGGTCTTGAAAATCCTTCACTTCACAAATTTAGCTAAACCTTCAGGGCTGATAACATTTCCGGGGAAAAATGAGCAGGTGTAAGTATCATCAAAAGTCCAAAGTTGGATGTCAATAGATGCCATGGACTGCACGAAGGTCGTATGATCTCCAGTTGCAGCCGTTGATTAAATTCAGCCTTTGCTGCTTTCAATCTCTTTGCAGGAAGGTGGCAAAATAATGAAAACAAATACTAGTGTTATCAATATGGTGTGCTGTTGAGTGAGTAGACTTGCTCACAATAAAATTAAAGTTGGTTAGGGTCAGGGTTAGGGGTTAGAGTAGGGTTAGGAAAAATGATTTGATAAGGGTTTCAGGTTAAGGATTAGGGTTAGGGAAGGGTTAAGGGTAATGATTTGATAAGGGTTAGGGTTAGGGAAGGGTTAGGGTTAATGATTTGATAAGGGTTAGGGTTAAGGGTTAGTGTTAAGGAAGGAGGGTTAGGGTTAGTGTTAAGGAAGGAGTACAGTAGTGCATGGAATGCCTCATCGGAAGTGGTGATTTTCGAAAAATAGTCGACCACCACAATGTAGGTCTAGCTGTTTAGCTCGAATAAGTCAGAAGCTAGGGTGTCTTGGTGGGAGTTTGGTTGTCAACAGTCGTTCGGCCGGTTGGTGTCTAAGTCTGGCACATGTTCCACAGTTCTCCACTGTGTTCTTTATCTGGTTAGATAATCCTGCCCACCAGATTGATTGACGGGCTCGTTGCCGGCACCTGGTAATTCCTTGGTGACCTGAGTGGATCTTGCCGATTATCTCTAATCTCATCGACTGGGGGACCACAATCCGTGTTCCATACATTAATAGGTCTTCCTCTCAGGTAATGTCTCATCGATGGGCCCAATATGGCTTGAGTAGCATAGGAACTTGCTCCTTTGAATGCCATCCATTTTTAACAAAGTCTATGATTCCTGTACATATGTCATCATTGCTGGTGGCTTCACTTATCTCTGCCAACCGTGGACAAATATTGCTGAAATTTCCTCCAGTTCTTTATCCTGTTTTGTTGGCATGTTGCTGTGCGTAACTCTTGATAGAGCATCGGCAGTGTTTAGTTCCTTGCCGGGTACATGATGGATTTTATAACTGAATCTTATGAGGCGGATGCGGAATCTCTGTACTCTGGCTGGTAATTCACTGATATCCTTACTGCCTAGTAGGAGTACGAGCGGTTTATGGTGTCTCGATTGTGAACTCAAACACTATGAGGTAGTCGGAGAATCGTTCACATCTGCAGGTTATGGCTAGGGCTTACTTTTCTATCTGAGCGTATAGGGTTTCTGTTTCCGACATGGCTCTTGATGCATATGCTACCGGGTGCAATCTTGTATTTTCCTGCTGCTGTAGGAGTACTGCTCCAAGGGCATAAGATGAAGCATCTGTGGATACTACTGTTCTTTTTGTTGGAATGTACAATGACAGAACTGTGTCTCCTTCATTAATGGTAAGGGTATGCGACGTGGTGATGAGATGGAGAAGGTTTAGCATCCTCACGTAGGGTTATGGTATAGCTTTCCCTGAATGTGCCAAGACCCTGAAACAGGTCTCTCATCTCCTTCCTTCCTGCACCCCACAACGATTCTGTCTCTTATAAACTCGTCTTCTAGTCCCCTTAGGTCGCGTGTCTTCGCTAACACGTGTAAGTCAGTAATGAAGGCATCAATGGATTCACCTTCTTGTGGACAGCACTTGTTGAACATGGCTCGTTCATATATAACGTTAGTGCTGGCTGTGAAGTGCTTATCAAACTTTTGTTTGTACCACGTCAAACTTTTCCGTGTCCTGTTATAACTTGAATGTAGCTAGGACGTCCTCGGCTTTGTCACCCATACTATATATGAGGGAATCCACTTGGACCCTTTCGGGTTTCTTTTCGAGGCCGAACACAGTTTGGTAGCGAGTAAATCTCTTTATCCACTTTGGCCATTGTCCTGGCTGGTCGAATGAGAACGGCTGTGGCGTCGACACGTTGCTGTTCATTTTGTTTTGTTTTAAATTCCGGTTTCTGGCTCGGATATTTTTGTTTGTCTGACGTCCGCCTGTACTCCTTACCTTATCCTATACCATTCTGCTTTCGGTTTTATGAACATCCCACTTCTGACACCATGTTACGTTATTAAATAAACACCGAAGCAAAAGCACGTGTGTATCGTTCAGATCCAAGATGGCTGACCTCTTTATTCAACTCACGTTCATGTTACAAAGCAGAACGTTAATCTCGTGGTAAGGGGGATAACTCTGCTTGGTTAAAACATATTATAACACTCATATAATATTCATCAATAATACAAGATGTATGTCTTTTATTTAAACAAACACGTTCATTAAAATAATAAGATATTAAAATAAATAAATTATTTATTTCTCGGCTTTTCTGCTGAGATGAAAGTGTAGTATCTGTTCCGATGGATACTACACCCCTTAGACAAGTAACGTCTTGGCCTTTGGGCCTTGATTCGTTATGTGCAGTTGTATGAAGACCACCCTCCCAGGCTTTGCCTTCTCACCCTTTGAGAAGGGGTTAGTTTATTTCTAATCGTCTGAAGCGCCCCTACCGGGGAATGCCGACAGGGCTGCCCAGGCATTTTTGTAGGCCAGAGTGCTCAACCTTTAGAGCGCTAGCTTTTCAATCCCACTTTCCGACCTTGTGTCATCTTACCGATGTGGGAGGGAGATTAAAAAAAAAACTGAAAGAAAATAAGCAAATAATAATTTCCCCAGTAATCATCAAAAATATTGACATTATTGCGAAATATCTTTGTTTTATCTTCATTTGAATTGTCGGTGCTTGTGGATTGTAGGCCCGGAAAAAAATATCTTTAATTTGAGGAGAGTCAAATAAGGGGGAGAGAAATCTAGTTTCAATTTTCGGCACTTCTACATTTCAACCGTCACGTTGACTTAATAATTTAATAAGAGTTCCATTCATTCCACCGAGTCAACCGGAATGTTGATTGTTTGATTGGATTTTCGTTTTAAATTATAAATTTTCATTTTAAAAATCACTGTTGACTATTTTGAGAAAGTTTTAATTCATACAATAAAAAAGTCACTGACTATTCATTAAAATGATAAATTTTCATTTTTTTTAAATCACTGTTGACTATTTTGATAAAATTTAAATTCATACAATAAAAAAACATTTTTATTATTTTTTTTTAATTTTTAAATTATTAAATAAAATATTTTCATATTATTCAATAACGATACATTGTTCGCTGTTATTATTCTTCGAATAAAAACAAATAAATGGTTAGTCTGTATTATGTTAATTATTAGAAAAGTCTGAAATTAATATGAAAAAAAAATTTGTTGTATCACTTTCAGGCATCCGTAGACACTTTCTTCAACCATTTTCCACCGTAAGCCAGCTTAGACCCCTGTTATGCCCATTCGCTAATTATTCTAAAATAAAGTTTTAAAAAATGTATACGTAAAAGGATATTTTAGGAATAAAACAATCACAACGCATTCGGCACGAATGAAAAATAAAATGATTTTGAAAAATAAAATGATTTTGAAAAATAAACTGATTTATTAAAATAAAATGATTTTTTAAATATAAAATTATTCATTAAAATAAAATGAGTATGAAAAATAGAACGGATTTATTAAAATAAAATGATTTTGAAAAATAAAATGATTTATTAAAATAAATTATCACAGAAGAAGTAAAAATTAGAAAAATACGTAAGTGAAACACAGGAAATAAAGTTTTTGAAATAAATGACAGATTTACACTGGTAAAATTCGGCAATTTCTTTGAAAACACTTCTTTTTATGTATACATTTTAAAAAACTTTATTTTAGAATAATTACAATGATAAAATCTACTTTAAGATACATCGTGGTTGAAACTTGAAACTAGAGTTGTCTCCCCCTTATTTGACTCTCCTGAAATTAAAGATAAAATAATTTTTTTTTCACAGCACCGAATTTTCTGCGAGCCTGCATTTGTGGACGCCATCTTGAATTTAAACATACACCCGTTTTAACTTGAACATAAACATTTGGTTTCTAAATTCATAATAATAAGATTTGATTCAGAGAAATCCTGTCATTGTTTCTTTAAAGCAAGTAAGTATCACTTGAATTTATTTGTTTTACGATTTTCTAAAAAGTATGCTATGGACTTTGTTTTGAAAATATCACATTTTATTCAAAGATTTAAAAAGATCACTTCATCATCGTCTTAGGCGAATGTATTTAAATAATAAATTGTTGCCTCCCCAGAAGGGTTCGCGATCCCGCTGACTTCCGGGTTATCCTGCAGTAAATTTCAAGTACGGATGATCATAAATGATAAAAGAAACTTTTTTTTTAACGGAAAATTTAGAATTGTATTTTTAGTATAATAAAATAAGTTGTGAGAAAAACAGATTATCAAATATATGTTTGTTTATATTTTTATGAAAAAAAAACTTCTGTTTTTTTTAATGGAAGAGGGTATTTTGCCGGTCACGGCAAAATAACGATTCCTGCGTTATTTTGCCAATTCATGTATATTTAACTAAATTGTTAAACATACAGTGACGCCCGGCACAATAATTATTTACTAATGTAAAGGGATCGTTATTATGCCGGTTCATTATTTTTTAAAACCTAATTGTTATGGTCTTGCGAAAGAAAAGGTAATGAAATAAATAAGGGCAAATATTTAAAAACAATTTGTTTTCATCATCAGTTGTGTCGGTTAAAGAAATAAAAAAAAAATCGACCTGCCCTATTGTGTCGGTTAAAGAAATAAAAAAAAATCGACCTGCCCTATTGTGTCGGTTAAAGAAATATCTGCTTACTTTTCATAATAGAATTAATGTTGATGAATTTTCCCAACATTACTAAGTCTGCTCTATTGTGTCGGTTAAAGAAATATCTGCTTTTAATACAAAAAACATTAAAAGTAAAATAATTAAATGAACGGAAATATTAGAGACAATTAGATTATTTAGTCGGATTTCAGTTGCTGTAAAGCGTATCTGGTGTAATTTCTTTTCGGTTTATTTTTATTTTGTTACTTTTTCCCAACATTACTAAGTCTGCTCTCGATTTAAGTAATGGAAATTAAGGAAAGTTATATATAAAGAAAAAAATAAGCAACAAATAAATGTTACCAAAGGCAACATAAATTATTATTCTACCTACCTGTATAAGTTTATTTGTTTATTTTATTATTTATTTTGATAAATGATTTTTTAAAACATCTTAGTTACCTTTCTATCACGCTCTGATCTCATCATCTGAAGGAAAGACAGAAACACTGAGAAGAAATCCAGTAATGAGTGTTGGCTTGACGTTATGGACTTTAGTTTCTGGAAGTGAGATTCTAACCTGTTATTTGTCCTCTCACCCAAAGACATATGTTGATGTTTGAGTCCCTCTACCACTGTTCTGTTATAGGGTGCCAGTTGGTATTATAATATTTCAGTACACTGTATAGTTGTGTGGCTTTCAGTGTTTCGTAATGCATTTTATACTCCTGTTCTGATCGTGAGTATGCCAGTTTTTGGAGGATTTCTAATACATTTGTTTATTCATCACTAGAAATACCCATTCTTTCCACTGTAATTTCACGTCTAAAGGTTCTAAGAGCAGTAAAGAGACAGATTTGTAGATGACAGTTTGCATTTCTTCACTGAATACTTTTCTTTCAACCATGTCTTTGTCAGTTAGCACAACTCTAACATGTGTCCACTTTGGATTCTTAATCTTGAAGAGTTGAATCATCTGATGGATCCTATGTTCCTCTTCACTGTTAACTATGAAAGCTGCTATGATTTCTGTTTCTCCATTGCCGTCAACAACCGTCATGAGGTAGAATGGCATTCTTAGTTCATTTGTCTTGTGCGTAGCATCTGCTAGGATGAGTTCAGGAAACTGACTGAATGTGTGCTGCATGTGTGTATCTTGGATGAAGATGCCTGTCAGTGTGTTGGTCTCATCTACTAGATACTCTACACAAAGCCCTGGCTTGGACTTTAGATAATCTGCCAGCTGAAGCAGTTCATTAACATTAGTACGTATTTTGAGCTTGGCAGCCGTGGCAATATTGTGAATATCCTTCATAAAGATGGATTTGCCTGTCATATCAGACAAGTGTTGACGGACCATCTTCCTGTTGGCATTTACCTTCAGCATTTCTTCAGCTTTGTCTTTGGTAGATTGGCTTAGTCGTCTTTGTGCTGGAAAGAGGTTGTATAGTGGCTTAGACACATCATGATTATGTTCATTAATGTGTTTGGTAATGACTAAGCTCTGTCCATTTTCACTAGATCTCACTTTCAGCTGGTATCGCCAGTTAACCTTGAATGTAAATTGGTTTGGTCGCAGGCCTTGAGAACTACTGGTGTGCTTTTTTCCACAGTAAATACAAGAATACCACAGTTCATTGTACTTGATATCAGGATTGAACTGGCAATCTGGCATTCTTTTCCGAGCTGCAATAATGGTTCGACTGTCTCTTTGCACAGAGTTAACAGATTGGTAACTGTTAAGTTTTTCTTCTAGCTCAGCATATGAACTGAATGTATTTCCAACACCGAGTTCCATTGTAAGCTTTTTCGAATGAAGATTTTGAATTCGAATTAATAGCTGAATAATAGGTGTTGCTTCGTAATCCTTGAACCAAGGCCAAACTTTTAAAAATAATGAAGTTATTAAGTTGTTGAATTAACTAGTTAAAAATGTGCTTTACAAAGGAAAGATTTTAATGTAAAATTCTGATTTTCTTTCTGAAGAAAAACTTCGATAATGTTAAAATATACAGAAAATCACTGGATTTAAACAGTTTCTATTTTAAAATGTTCTTTCAATAAAATCATAAAAGAAGTCGAAATTTGGAAGAGTTCACTCCTAATCGAATCAACCGGAAGTAAAAATTAATTTTATCGTTATTTTAAAATATATTGTCGCTTAATAAAGTTTTAAATTATACAGAAAATCAATCAGGCAAAGTTTAATTAAAAACAAACAAAAAATCAATCAGGCAAAGTTTTAAATTAAAAAAAACGATCAAGCAAAGTTTTAAATTATAAATAAAATTTCGTTTGATAAAGTTTTAAATAATAAAAAAAAATTAATTTAAATAATAAAAAAAAAGTAATTTATAGTTAAATAAACACGAGCCGGCAAAATAACGTAAGACTCATTATTGTGCCGGGCGTCACTGTATGTTTAACAATTTAGTTAAATATACATGAACCGGCAAAATAACGCAGGAATCGTTATTTTGCCGGGACCGGCAATATAGCCTATTCGTTTTTTGATTGATATGAATAAAGTTTTGAAATGTCTAGCGCTGACAACTTCAACAGCTACCTTCAAGAATTTCTCTGGCGGCGCCGAATAAAACAAAATTATTTCGGCAATATTCTTTATTGTATATGCTTTTATTATTCTTTTTAAATACTTAAAATTATGTTGCTATTTCACAAAATACAAAAGACATTTGCTTTAAAAATTACTATTAAAATACTAAGCTATTTTATTATATTTTCATAAAATATCAAAACACATATATTATGTTGCTGTTTCACAAAAGACATTTTAAAACTTTATTTATATGGCACATGTTCGTCTTTTACCACAGTCCGTTTTTCACAACTTTTTATTGACCTTTTTTTTTCTTTTTTCGATGTACACTTACCTATCAGGCTGCTAGAGAATTCCGGGGGTTTTGGAATTTTTTTCAAATATTTTACATTTTAGGAGGGGGGATCAGTTTCCATTTATTGTTAGTTAATATTTGTTTTATTGTGTGATGATGATAATAATAATAATAATAATAATAATAATAATAATAATAATAATAACCAGAGACAGGTATATTTGAAGATTTTATTTTTTTTGTAGTTTTGACGTAAAATATTTTACACCCCCCCATTTTTTTTTTACCCTTCCCATCAATAGTAATATTCTCAGTTAGGAAAAGAAAAAAAAATTTTTTTCACCCCTCCCCCAAAAAAAATTTACCCTTCCTCATGAATAGAAATATTTTCAGTTAGAAAAAGAAAGAAAAAGAAAAAATTTTTTTTATTCTTCCCCATGAAAAGTAATATTTTCAGTTAGAAAAAGAAAAAGAAAAGGAATTTTTACCCTCCCCTTTTTTTTCAACTGAAAATATTAGTATTCATGGGGAAGGGTAAAAAAGATTTTCGAGTGGGGGAGGGAAAACATTTTTTTATTTTTTCTAACGTAAAATATTTTCCTCCCCCCCCCAAAAAAATTTTTTTTTACCCTTCCCCATGAATAGTAATATTTTCAGTTAGAAAAAGAAAAAGAAGGAAAAAAATTTTTTTACCCCCCCCCCCTTTTTTTTCAACTGAAAATATTAATATTCATGGGGGAGGGTAAAAAAAATTGGGGGTGGGGGGTAAAAAAATTTTTTTTCTTTCTTTAACTGAAAATATTAGTATTCATGGGGGAGGGTAAAAAAAATTTTCGAGTGAGGGAGGTGAAAAAATTTATTCTTTTTCTAACGTAAAATATTTTCATCTGTCCGAATAACAAAGAAAATAGATTTATATTTTTGAAAAATCTTTATTAGTTTTGAAAATATTTTTCTGTCTTCTAAATGAATAAACTTGCTAGAAAAGATGTGTGTAATTAAAACTGCTGCATCAAAATCATATACAATGAATTTGTTGAATATTTTTTATCATTTAAAATGAATGACAAAATATTTAATTTATTGAAATTGATTGCATAAAATATAAGGTATTTTTTTCTTTATTTACAGATTGAAACTATTTTTGGAAATTCTGATTTTTATTCACTTCCACAAAGAATTAAGCTGTATGGACATTTATCATTATTTTCAAAGTCCCATTTAATTTATGTCAGCAAATATCATTGAAAGGAGAATGTGTCATTATTTTAAAGAAATACCACTGGTTGTTTTCGGTGAGAAATCACTGACGATGATCTGTGTGAGAACTCCTAGCGAGTACAAATAATACTATTATATATATATATATTAGCTGGACCCTTGGAAATTCTACAGTTTTAAGAAGTCGCGAAAAGTAGTTCGGAAATTAATCTTTTTCCATCAAAGTGTGCGAATCAGTATTCTTCATAACATGAAATAATAAGAGCGAATTGTCTCTCTTTACATATTCTTGTGAAGTGTGTGAAACTTCCTTTACAGAGAAATCGCCCCTGAAAACCATATGAGAATACACACTGGAGAGAAGCCATATGCTTGTGAGGTTTGTGGGATATACATTACACAGAAGTCACCATTAAAAGTCATATGCGAATACACATTAGAGAGAAACCATATTCTTGTGAAGTGTGTGAAACTTCTTTTACAGAGAAATCGCCCCTGAAAAACCATATGAGAATACACACTGGAGAGAAGCCATATGCTTGTGAAATATGTGTTAAATAATTTTTACAAGTATGTAATTTAAACAGACATATCCGAAGTCATATTGGAGAGAAGCTATTTTCTTATAAAATGTGTGAGTGTTCCTTTTCAAGTAAACAAAGTTTAGTAATGCATATGAAAAAACATATTTGAAATAACAAATATTCTTGTAAAGTATGTGATAAATCATTTTTGATAAAATCTAAGTTGACCAAGCATGAACAAATACACACAAGGTAATTTTATTTATGACCAAATATTTATAATAACATAGTATTCAAAGCCCAAATCTAATCCCCTCGACACAGCTATACAATGGCTCATATGAAGAATGGTGCATCTTCTCTAAGTCATGTTACCTCAACTAACAGCACTTAGCTGGATACTCCACTAGACTATATAGATTCTTGTCTTGAAATCCGGTAAGACCAAGAGACCACAAGAAATATATACTATAACATAAGTACCTGGTCAATTGGGAAGAGGAAAATTAATGTTCTTAACTTTTTTACTAACCCAACATTTGACAGGTTAGGAGAACTTTAATTGAATATCAATGTATCTCATATAGATATCAAGTGTTAGCCCAAATAAATAAAATAATATTGAAAAAATAAAAAAAAAATATATAAAAATAAATAAATAAAAAAAAAAAATAAATAAAAAAATAAAAAAAAATAAAAAAAATAAATAAAATAAAATAAAAATAAAAAAATAAAAAATGCAATAAAATAAAGACTATATAGATTCTTGTCTTGAAATCCGGGAAGACCAAGAGACCACAAGAAATATATACTAATGTATCTCATATAGAGATCAAGTGCCAGCCCAGAGAAATCACACTAAGGTAGAAAAGAAACCTTACTCTCACAAAGTCTAAAGATTCACATGTAAATACACACATATTAAAAGCTCTGTATAATTTGAAGGATTGTATTTTAAAATGGAATAAGAAAAATGTCAGATTGTCATTCAGTTGTTCGACAGATATTCAGCGAGTCCCACAACTGCGTCGACACAATTTCATAGACCATCGATTTTGGTAAAAAAATAAATAAATAGATTAAAAATAATAAATAAATAAAAAAATAAATAAATAAAATAATATTGAAAAAATTAAAAATAAAAAAATAAATTAAATAAAAATAATTTTTTTTAAAATGAATAAATTAAAAATAAAAAAATAAATTTAATAAAATAAATAATATTGAAAAAATAAAAAATACATAAATAAAAATAAATAAAATAAAATTAAAAAAATAAATAAATAAAAAATAAATAAATAAATTAATAAAAATAAATAAAATTAAAAAAAAAAATGCAAAATAAATAAATAAAAAAAAAAAAATAAATTAAATAAAAATAAAATTACGAGATTTCAAAACAGTGGTTGTAGCTTTTATTTAAAAGCGTATTTGCAAATGATTGTTGTGATTTGTGTTTTTGTTTTTCGAATAACACATATACACACAGGTGAAAAATACTATTCTTGTAAGATTATCTTGATCCACTCAACGTTCTTAACTTTTTTACTAACTCAACGTTTGAGAGGTAGATGAGAATGTTGATTGAACACTATGTATCTTATATAGAAATCAAGTGTTAGCCCCTAGAAAGGGACCTCTTGATTTCTGAGAACTTCAACTGAAGTAAAATGGAAACAAAAAGTTAAATATCATACCGGTTGTAGTGGGGGCAACTGGTCTAGTGACAAAAATCTAATAAAATACTTAGACACAATACTAGGAAGAGCAAACTGTAGGGAAGTACAGATAGCAGCCCTAAAAGGAACAACATCTATCCTTAAGAGAGCCCCTGAATATAAATTTTACTCATAGGGAAATCAAGTGTTAGCCTCAAGAGGCAGCCTCTTGATCTCTTTAGATAAACTAAATTAAAATGATGAAAAAGTAAAAAATCCTATTTACCCACTCTACGTTTGAGACGTTAATGAGAATCGTGATTGAACACTAAAATATCTCATATAGAAATCAAGTTTTAGCCCTTAGAATGGGGGCTCTTGGTTGTTGAGAACTTCGACTGAAGTAAAATGGAAAGAAAAAGTGAGAAACCATGTTGTAAAATTTGTGAAACTGAATTTGCAAGCAGTTTTGGCTTGAAATCTCACATGCGAATACACACAGGTGAGAAACCCTATTCTTGTAAAATTTGTGGAACTGCCTTTTCACGGAGTGACAGTCTTAAAAATCACATTCGAATACACACGGGTGAGAAACCCTATTCCTGTCAATTTTGTGGTTCTGCATTTTCTGACACTTCTACTTGGAAAAGACACATGCGAATACACACAGGCGAGAAACCCTATTCTTGTAAAGTCTGTGGTACTGCATTTTCGGGCAATTTTACTCTGAAAACTCACATGCGAATACACACAGGTGAGAAACCCTATTCTTGTGAGGTTTGTGGTACTGCACTTTCCAATAGTAGCCATCGGAAAACTCATATGCGAATACACACAGGTGAGAAACCATATTGTTGTAAAGTTTGTGGAACTGAATTTTCTGTAAATTCTTCTTTAAGAAGTCACATGCGAACACACACAGGTGAGAAACCCTATTGTTGTGAGGTTTGTGGAGACGCATTTTCGGTCAGTTCTCAGCTGAAATCTCACATGCGAATACACACAGGTGAGAAACCCTATTGTTGTGAGGTTTGTGGAGACGCATATTCGTCCAGTTCTCAGCTGAAATCTCACATGCGAATACACACAGGTGAGAAACCCTATTCTTGTGAGGTTTGTGGAGACGCATTTTCATTCAGTTCTAATCTGAAAACTCATATGCGAATACACACAGGTGAGAAACCATATTGTTGTAAAGTTTGCGGAACTGAATTTTCTGTAAATTCTGCTTTAAGAAGTCACATGCGAATACACACAGGTGAGAAACCTTACTATTGTAATGTTTGTGGAACGGCATTTTCAGATAGTGGCAATCTTAAAACTCACATGCGAACACACACAGGTGAGAAACCCTATTTGTGTAAATTTTGTGGAACTGCATTTTCACACAATACTTCACTGAAAAATCACATGCGAATACACACAGGTGAGAAACCCTATTCGTGTAAATTTTGTGGAACTGCATTTTCATACTATAGTACACTGAAAAATCACATGCGAATACACACAGGTGAGAAACCCTATTCTTGTAAAGTGTGTGGTTCTGCATTTGCGAACACTTCCAATTTGAAACATCACATGCAAATGCACTAAGCATGGCATTGATCGATTACCAAATTAGCCATCACCACCGCCATCACCATCATAACTAATATCATTAGCCATATGATAGTGTCATTTACTCATGTGATAGTGTCATTTACTCATGGCTATTACGATGCCTTTAATTATACAAGATCTATCGATTAACGAAGAAAACATTGGTTGTAGATGTAATTATATGACCAAATTATTTAGCCACATTAATGGAACAATAACAATTCCATATGTCAAGATCCGAAGAGGAATCCTCCAAGGAGTCAGCTTATCAGCTTTCCATTTTTGTCTGAGATCTGCTAAGAATAAATATCAGAGTGCCTTCGCCAAGAGATAAAGAAGAGTCAACCATCTGTTCTTCATGATTGACTTAATTTCAATTCTTGCTCAAATCTGAGACATTTTCTACAAAAAAAAATTTAATCCCCCCCTTTTTTTTAACTATTTCAAAACTTTGAAATCATCTTACCACCATCATCGCCATCACCACCACTATCATCACTACCACCACAACCATCATCACTACCACCATCATTACCTCCACCACCATATGACAGTGTCATGGTAGACATTTTCTACAAAAATAAATTTAATCCCCCCTTTTTTTGTTTACTATTTCAAAAGTTTGAAATCATCTTACCACCACCAGCATCACCGCCACCATCACCATCATAATCACCATCACTACCACCATCATCATCACCACCGCTACCACCATCATAACCAACATCATCACCACCACCATGACAACCGCCACCATCATCATCACCACTATTACCACCACAATCATCACCACCACCATCACTACCACCGCCACAACAACTACCACCATCATCACTACCACCACCATCATCACAACCACCATCATCACCCCCACCATGACAACCGCCACCATCATCATCACCACGGCCACCACCACCATCATAACTACCATCACAATACCATTATCATCAGCAACACCATCATCACCACCACCATCACTACCACCGCCACCACAACTACCACCATCATCACCACCACCACCATCATCACAACCACCATGACAACCGCCACCATCATCACCACCATCATCATCACCACGGCCACCACCATCATCATCACTGCCACCACCATCATCACTACCATCACAATCACCACCACACCATCACCACTACCATTATCAGCAACACCACCATCACCACCACCATCACCACCACCATCACCACCACCATCATCACTACCACCATTACAACCGACCTGACTTAATTTCAATTTTTGCTCAAATGTTAGACATTTTTAGAATCAAAATCATGTAATGGATTTTGATCAAAATTGGAATAAGGATTCTAGATATAAGGTTTCGTAACATTATATATTGATGTTTATCTTCGTTAGAGAGACACACAAATGGTGCTAAACTGTTGTGTAAATTTTATGGCATGAACTTATGTAAGTTTGTTTTTTCAATGTGTACTCGTTTATAAAGAAACGAATGCCACAAATGTTCTCATGGAAGGTTAAATGAAATCTGATCCTAATATTAGACATTTTTCTGTCACTATCGTTTAAATATTAAAAATTTCATCCTAATATTAGACATTTTTCTGTCACTATCGAGAAAATATATGACCCCCACCCCTAAAAAAAAAACTTGCCTAAATATCATACTTCTTTGTTTCATGTAAAAAAAAAGACGAAAAAAAAGTTGCCTAAATATCGTAAAAGAAATAGCATTTACTTCTTTGATTTATGTATAAAAAGACAAAAAAAAATTAAAATGGTACATTTGGCCCACGAAAAAAAAGTTTATAGTTCTTCAGCTATGGTTTGTTCATTTTTTTTTTCAAATATATGTATTTTTTTTTGTATTCTTCGTCTTATACTGTCGTCTGCCACTCTTCCATTTTTACGACTTTCAGTTTTGCTTCAGCCTCGTTTTCGTCTCGGCAGCTCTCGGGCGCTTCCGCAACTTGCCCGATCGTTGCTGCCAAGCAGTCACGGAAATTACGCGCTTCATCTGGAGTAGTACCAAATAAATGTCCTGCGAAACAGGATAGACGTGAAGAGAAAGTGAACCTGAATCTAAAAAGAAAAGAACGTTTTTCAACGGTTTTGCTTTTGTAATTCAATCTTTTTATATTCCTCACGTGGATCCGTTTCAAAGTAAACCAAATTAAAAATTATCTAATTAACTCTGAAGTTATCTCCCCCTTAATTCGAAATCTTACCAAACTTTCTGGAATGGTAAAAGACTAAAAACGTCTTATAATTTAGAAATAATGTTTCTAGTAGTTCCGAAATCCATTCTGTCTTTGACTATTTAATTTGGTAATCAGATCAATTAATAGAGAACTTCTATTAATGCCCTGAAAATAGTTTACGGTATTTTATAAGACGATGGCTAGCACCAACTACTGTGACGTCAGCATAAAAAAATAGACTCAATGGAAAAGCTTGAATATAAAAAATTTGATCCTAATATTAGACATTTTTCTATTGTTTTGTTTACGTTGTTTTGCTTAAATATAAAAAAATAGAGCGAAAACTATTCGTATCGTATTTTAAATTGAAACATTTCAGGTATTTTGAAGTCTTCTAAGACGATGGCTAGCACCTATTACTGTGACGTCAGCATCAAAAATTATTTTCTATTTAAAAAAAAATATTCTGGCATAGATAGTTGAGACTTTTAATGGTCAAATGTATGTATATACGTATATGTATGTATATATATATATGTATATATATTTATATATGTATGTATATATATGTTGGTACGCGTCGTTCGAGTTGATGTGTCCTCCTGTAGATCATCGAACGTCCAGTTGTTGAGTATTTTGGCGTGCTTGTGCAGTTGTACTCGTTTTTGAACTGGTGCGATTTCTTCCATAGTGTCGTCAGTGATGTCCGGGAAGGTTTGGTGCTTGATGAATGTCCGGGGAAGATGTGGGTGTACAAGTTGATGGGTCCTCCTGTTTATCAACGAACGTCCAGTTGTTGAGGAGGGTTGGTGCATGCTGAGCCTGACTTTTTACAACCAGTATTAAGTCTTGGGGCTTGGTAATTACAATTGTCATGTATCTTTACAAGTGTCATACATCTTTACAATTGTCATGTATCTTTACAAGTGTCATACATCTTTACAATTGTCATGTATCTTTACAAGTGTCATACATCTTTACAATTGTCATGTATCTTTACAAGTGTCATACATCTTTACAATTGTCATGTATCTTTACAAGTGTCATACATCTTTACAATTGTCATGTATCTTTACAAGTGTCATACATCTTTACAATTGTCATGTATCTTTACAAGTGTCATACATCTTTACAATTGTCATGTATCTTTACAAGTGTCATACATCTTTACAATTGTCATGTATCTTTACAAGTGTCATACATCTTTACAATTGTCATGTATCTTTACAAGTGTCATACATCTTTACAATTGTCATGTATCTTTACAAGTGTCATACATCTTTACAATTGTCATGTATCTTTACAAGTGTCATACATCTTTACAATTGTCATGTATCTTTACAAGTGTCATACATCTTTACAATTGTCATGTATCTTTACAAGTGTCATACATCTTTACAATTGTCATATACCTTAACAATTGTCATATAACTTTACAATTTTCATGTATCTTTACAATTGTCATATACTTTACAATTGTCATACATCTTTA
>OY744549.1:59617653-59645153 GCA_963556195.1 Sepiola atlantica | reverse complement strand
TCGTTTTGTTGGTTTTGAAATGAAAAAATATACTGTTCATTTTCCCAAATTCTATTTTCTTCAATAAATGTTCTATCAATATACTAAAACGAGAGTTGTCTGCCCCTTCTTACACCATTGGAACTCTTCTAAAATAAATTTCGGCTCGTGTACCGCAACTGAACAAGTGCCAACTCCTCTTCTATAAAAATACGGATTCACAAAGAAATAATATGGTTTATGATATCCGGTGAATGTTTAAATGAACTATTTCAGACCCTTCGGCCGACATATCGTATTAAGATTCTAACTGTATGTGCTTTTTCAAATGAAAATTCTGCAAAAATACAGATACAAAAATTCATCAAGAAATTCTTTGAATTTTTTCTTCAATTGTTCATTTCAAGTTAGTTTGAAGAGATCAAGGGGACTTATGTTTTGAGGCATGTCCGTCTGTCCGTCCGTCCGGATTTTTCTCCGCAACCATCCATTGAATTTCTCTGAAATTTTGTATGAAGTTGTGACTTTGGTCAGGTTAGAAAGTGACATTCTCTGATTTTTGAAAAGAAATCTGGTTAGCCCCCCAGGGGGTTAAAAGGCCCCGAAATGGTAAAAAATGACATTTTTTGCCCCATAACTTTTCATCCATCCATTCAATTTCTCTGAAACTTGGCGAAAATGTGGAGGCAATTGTTCCTAATAGAAAATAAGTATCGCTGACCTTGAAAATAATCTGTTTCGCGCCCCCCAGGGGGTCAAAAGCCCCCAAAATGGCAAAAAATAGCCCTTTTCTCCCATAACGTTTGATCCATCCATTCAATTTTTCTGAAACTTGGCCAAAATGTAGAGGCAATTGTTCTGGATATAAAATGACCATCCTTGAACTCAGAAAAATTTTGGTTCGCGCCCCCAGGGGATTAAAGAGAGGTCAAAAATGCCCAAATTTATTGCATTTTACACTCGCCACATCGAGTCACATACAGAGGGGGAGCACGCACGCGCCACTTGTTTTTTTAATAAAATATAGTTTCTGAAAGAAAAACATTGTAATAAAGTTTGGCACTTGTGCAGTTTAGTAAACAGCAACAGATATTCCACTTGTTAATATTTACTTTTGCAAGGAATTTTTTATGTCAATTAAGGTTATCTTGACAAAACCCCGTAGAGATAGACTGCTAACATGTGCATTTGCTTGTACTTTTTCAATTTAGATTCTTAAACAATATGAGAATATCTTTGTATTTGTGATTGTAGTTCAGTTAATTATTAGAGATCAAGGGCCCCTCCTCCGACGTCTAATACGTGATTTATTTATAAGTCTCTTTTTTATTTCATTTCAGTATATTCTCAGAGATCAAGGTTCCCTTTTTTTAGGTGAAAACCTGATTTCTTTATACATAGAGATCCGAATGGTTAGGGTTAGGGTTCTGCTAACTTATTAAACATTGATTAAATAAAGTGGTGAAGAATAACTATTTCCTTTCTCGTACGAGTCAGTGTTAGGGTTTAGGGTTGGGGTTAGGGTTTGGATTTAAAGTTATGATTGGGGTTAGGGTTGGGTTTAGAGATATGGTTGGGGTTTAGGTTAGGGGTTGTGGTAAGGGTCGCGGTAGAGTTGGGGTTGGGGTTTAAAGTTGGGTTAGGGTATGGTTGGGGTTTTGGTTAGGGTTGGAGTAAGGGTCGGGTTGGGGGTTAGGGTTTAAAGTTATGACTGGGGTTAGTGTTGGGGTTTAAAGTTATGATTAGGGTTTGGGTTAGCGTTGGGGTTTAGGGGTATGGTTGGGGTTTAGGTTAGGGGTTGGGGTAAGGGTCGGGGTTAGGTTGGGGGTTAGGGTTAGTGTATAGGCATATGGAGATCTTATTTGGGCTTTGAACACTGTTATTTTGAATATTAGGTCAGGGCTCTTTTGTAGGGTGAAACATCCACACGTCAGGCTGTATTGAAGACACAGATACACAAGACTCTTTTTAAAATTGTTCTTATTTTTTTGTTTTTGCTGGGGATTGGGGCATCCTACCCGATATCAGACATTCACCGGCTATTTAAGACCCTCCAGTTAATATATCGTATTAAGAATCTAATCGTGTGCTTTTTCAAATGAAAAATCTGCAAAAATGCAGATATAAAAATTCATCATGGTGGCTATCTGTATTTCTTTATAGCCTTGTCTTCCAGGAACTATGTCTAAGAATGTCTAAGATTTTCTCTCTTGTGTATATTTGCGCGTGCTTTATCAAACTCCTCTTCTGTAAAAATACGGATTCACAAATAAATAATATGGTTTGTCTCCTTTTTATTTTAGTTCAAGGGAATCTCTTGGGCTAAAACAAAATTATTTGAGTGTAAGTGCCTATGATTTTTCAAAGTGCCTTTCTGTGCAAATGCAGTTCCACAAACTTTACAAGAATATGGTCTTTCTCCTGTGTGTACTCGCATGTGCGTTTTTAAATTCCCCTTCTGTGAAAATGAAGTTCCACAAACTTCACAAGAATATGGTTTGTCTCAATGTTTAATTTTACTTCAGTCGAAGTTCTCAGAAAGCAAGGGGCCCCTTCCTGGGGCTAACACTTGATCTCTATATGAGATACATAGATACCCGAGTATTCTATTAAAATTCTCTTTTATTTCTCAAGCATTGAGTTAGTAAAAAAGTTAAGAATAATTTCTTCTCTCCCCAACTGACCAGTCAATATGTCATAGTATATCTTTCTTGTGGTCTGTTGGTCTTACCGGATTCCAGGACAAGAATTCATCTAGTCTGGTGGAGTATCCAGCACGTGGTGTTACTTGAGGTACATCACAAGGAGAAGATGCACTATTCCTCATACGAGGGGATCTTATTTGTGCTGCGGATACTATGTAATTTGAATATTTGGTCAGGGTTTACTTGTAGGGGTAAGTATCCTCATGTCAGGTTGTCCTGACAAACCCTTGTACAGAGAGACCGAAGACACTCGAGGATAGTGTCTAGTAGGTAATTCAAACTCCCCTGTCTAGTAGGTAATTCAAACTCCCCTGTGTGTATTCGCATGTGATTTTTTAAACTGCATTTCTGTGAAAATGAAGATCCACAAGTTTCGCAATAATATGGTTTATCTCCTGTATGTATTCGCATGTGACTTTTTAGACTAGATTTCTGTGAAAATGCAATTCCACAAACTTTACAGGAATATGGTTTGGCTCCTGTGTGTATTAGCATGTGACTTTTTACACTGGATTTCTGTGAAAATGCAATCCCACAAACTTTGCAAATATATGATTTCTCTCCCGTGTGTATTAGCATGTGTTTTTTTAAATTGGAATTGTCTGAAAACGTTGACCCACAAACTTCACAAGAATATGGTTTTTCACTTTTTTTTTTTATTCTTCTTTTCATTCATTTGCTGGGGACGGGGCATTCTTCCAAATGCCATACGATCACCCGCTATTTACAGACTCCAACCGAGAGCTCTTTTCAGGATTCTGGCCGTTCCCTTGAGTGCAGTTGTCTGGATTTCTCTTGCACTTGGTTCACCAGGTATACTTGCTAAATACTTTTTCAAGTTCTTCTTCATGAGTCCAGTGGCTCCTATGATAACTGGAATGATAGAGATCTCTTTGAGGTTCCAGTTTCTTTTCATATCATACATTAGACCCTGATATTTTGTTATTTTCTCCCTTTCAGCTCTATTAAGGCCCCCATCATTAGGGACACTGACCTCAACCAAAGTTGCCACTCTCTCTCTCTTGTTCCATATTACAATGTCAGGTTTGACAGCTGCGTTTTCCAGATAGGTAGCTGTGGGGATTTCATGGTCATAATGGATGGTGTATGTCTCATTCCCCACAGTTCTCTCAGGTAGATGTTCCCAGTGCCTGCTGCTACATCTGATATTCAGTTTCTTACAGATGGTCCAGTGGAGGTACCTGCACACTCCATTATGTCGTGTTGTATAGGAGCCATCTGCCAACATGATTTTGCAACTCGATATCAGGTGGCTCACACTCTCCACTTCAGTGTGGCAAAACCTGCACTTGTTGTCCTGACTGAGACCAGCCATCTTTTTAAACGCATTTGTCATCAGGCCCTGGTCTTGTGCGGCCATTATAAGCCTCTCCTGGTCGTAGTGGAGGGCTCCCCTTCTTAGCCAGTCCAAGGACCCTTCCTTATCAATATAGTCCTTGGATAGTTCATCGAGGAAGTATGTGGCACGTTTCTGTTCTGACCACTCATCAATGCACCTGTTCTTAAAAGTCTGGGTGTATCTCTTGCGGCTCTTTTGGGCTATCTCTGTGGCAGGATTGCTTTGTGTTTCTGCCTCATCTATATGACAGCCTTGTCCAAAATGCTTGGCCAACTTTGTGATGGAATTTGTTTTGCTGGCTCTTGAATCTTGGTGTTCACGTACCATTGCTAGGCTGGGGTTTAAGGAGCTTCTGAGGTACTGGCCAATGCTGACAATAGTGGCTCTGTGCTGGTGGTTTATCTCTGATAGACCCAATCCTCCCTCTCTTCTGGGCAAGTACAGTCTTGGCAGACACTGATTTCTATAGATGACCCTATGGAGGGTTAACATTTTTCGAGTCTTTACATCTAGCCTGTTGATGGTTTGTTGAGGCCAATCAATGATGCCAAAGCTGTACGTAATTACTGGCATTGCAAGTTGGTTAATGGCAGTTATTTTATTTTTGTTTGTAAGCTGTGTTTTGCAGATCTTTCTGACACGGCGTACATACTCTCTGCCAATTTTCTCTCTCATCCTGGCATGTTGGATGGTGTCATTTTCCTCAATGCCAAGGTATTTATAGGACTCCTGCTCTTCGAGATCTCGTATCTCATTTTCCTCATCTAGCTGTAGATTGTCTGTCTGAATCTTTTTCCCAGCCCTGAGGGAGCACTTGGCGCATTTATCCAAGCCAAATTTCATTCCAATGTCTTTGGAAAAGGTGTGTACAACCTGCAGGAGCTGCTGCAATTCAGTGTCAGAGCTTGCATACAGCTTAAGATCATCCATGAAGAGAAGGTGGTTGATTTTCTTGGATGGATCTCTCTGGCGTCCCTGGCCCAGGTTGTAGGCCTCTCCCCTGTTGTTGAGAAGCTTACTAAGTGGGTCTATTGCCATGCAGAAGAGCAACGGGGATAGGCTGTCACCTTGGAAGATACCCCTTCTGATATTAATGTTAGGGATGGTAATCTTTCCATGGCTGTGGCTTAGTGAGATGTTGGTTTGCCACATTTTTATGTGGGCTGTCATTGTTTTTTTAATTATTGGACTGATATTATACAGGTCAAGGCACTGTAGTAGCCATGAGTGGGGCACGCTGTCATAGGCCTTCTGGTAATCAATCCATGCCATGCTCAGGTTTCTATGCCGCTTCCTACAATCCTCTAAAATTGTTTTGTCAATCAATAACTGGTCCTTGGTACCAAAGCATCGTCTCCTACAGCCAGCTTGTTGATCTTCTAGGTAGTTCCCAGAGGAGAGATGGTCGTAGATGCTATCGGCTACCAGGCCAGTAAAGAGCTTCACCTGTGTGTATTCGCATATGCGTTTTCAAGCTGGAATTATCTAAAAATGCAATTCGACACACAGTACACGAATATGGTTTCTCTCCCGTGTGTATTCGCATGTGAATTTTATAATTCCCATTCTGTAAAAATGCAGATCCACAAATTTCACAATAATATAGTTTGTCTCCTGTGTGTGTAAGCATATGCTTTTTCAAACTACAAGTCTGTGAAAATGAAGTTCCACAAATTTTACACGAATATGGTTTTTCTCCTGTGTGTATTCGCATATGCGTTTTCATGCTAGACTTCCGTGAAAATGCAGTCCCACAAACTATACACGGATATGGTTTCTCTCCTGTATGTGTTCGCATGTGGATTTCCAGATGGGAATTATGAGAAAATGCAAATCTACAAACTTTACAAAAATATTGTTTCTCTCTTGTGTGATTTCGTATATGTTTCGTAAAAGAGGATTTTTTGAAAAATGTAGATTTACACACTTCACAGGAAAAAGAGGTTTCTTCACCATGGTTTTGCATGTCTTTTTAAAAGGGATTTTTCTTAAAAGAAAGAAGAGAATTTTTAAAAGACAGTTGAGAAACGTGCAGACAACGTTTTCCGCATTGTTCCAGGAAAGTTGTTGACGATTTAAATTAAGCGACGCTGGAATGGCATCACAGAACAAAATCGCATTACGTTAGGCATTTATAAAATGTTACCACTGGTTTCATATGTGATGTTGTTAATTTTAGGTTGTTGTGTTTTTATGTAGATAACTTCGAGTATTTTTATTTTTTTTAATTGGTTCTGGAATGTGAATATATATATATATATATATATATATATATATATATAGAGAGAGAGAGAGAGAGAGAGAGAAAAGATAGAAGTGCAGTTCCAACGAGAGAAAAGTATATATGTAAAGAAGTTTTTTTCAACATTTATTTATTATTTTGTTATTTTATCGCTCTATAATTTTATATGACGTGTTTCAAGTGGTGGTCTGCTCTCATCAGATATGTAAATCCATTTGAAGAAATGTTTTTCGATTTGAAAGAGAGTGTTGTTTCATTTGAGGAAATGTGTTATTGTTTGCCATTTTTGCGCATGTGTGGATTTGTGGGTGTGTGTGTACATGTTTTGATATTTTTATTTTTTTCGTTTTTTTCCTGCTTCGTGTGTGCTTATTAAGTATGTGTTATTTTGACCTTTATTTTATCGGTCATCTCCATTTCTTGGAGTGCTTAGATTTTATTTTGAAATTTATTATTTTTTATTGCTCTGTCTCCAAATTGGCTGTTGAGCTGCATGTGTGTATGTATGCGCGTATGTGCGGTTTGTTTTTAATCTTGTACATAGGTAAGCGACACACACACCCATTACATATATATATATATACATATATATATAATGAGACATAAGTGTAATACCATACAGTGATTTTATTTAAATTTTGGAGCAAAGGCTACTTACACGCGTTTCCAGAAAAACTGAGTCCACAGTGTCTTTTTGATTTTTTTTTTTGTTATTTTGGCTAAGTTTGTTTTGACATTTGAGGGGCTTGTTATGTGTGCGTTTTTGATGTGCCGTTGAGTTTATTTTGGACATTCGACGTTTGCATTTTCTGAGAATCAAGTTCATCACTTATTCCGCTATCTTTAACATTAATATATTACGTGTGTTGTACATTCATTTCGTAGAAACAAAACAATGATTACAATGACGCTTACAATGGAAATGGGCCAAGTGATAACTCAACAAAAATAACAGTTGAATACTGTTCATGTATGGTTTCTCATTGTATAAACCGATAAAATAATTCTATTTAAGACGTTTCAGTTAAAAACGGCTTTATTTTAACAGTAATCGTGGCATCATCATCATCATCATCATCATCATCATCATCATCATCATCATCATCATCATCAACCGATGTAGAAGTGGGACGGTGGATTTACCAAAATAAGCGAAGTCGGCACCAACCCAGTAACATTGTTATTTCGGCTAAGTTTGTCTTGACATTTGCGGGGCTTGTTATGTGTGCCTTTTTCGATGTGCAGTTGAGTTTATGTTGGACATTCGACTCTTGCATTTTCTGAGAATCAAGTTCATCACTTATCCATTTTCTGAATGTTTTTTGCAACCGACTCTGAATGGAAATTCAGATTCAAGATTTCATTCTTTCTTTCTTATGTAAGAAAATGATTCTTTTATAGAATCTGTATCTGTAAATAAAAAGATGATATTAATAAAAATGCAATCATTTTATATCATTTACCGTCAGACTATGTTGCAATAAACAATATAATATTTTCATGCATGCTCGATGATGAATATAAATAGAATAGTAATATACCAGTCCTTACAAATAAATAATATAAAACTATGTTCTTTAATCCGTTAATTTTTACACATTTGAGTAGAATTTCTAGCAGTGTTAAATATACATCTTCTACATCGGTTGATGATGATGATGATGATGATGTTGATGATGATGATGATGTTGATGATGATGCCACGATTACTGTTAAAATAAAGCCGTTTTTAACTGAAACGTCTAGTAGTGTTAAATATACGAATCGGTGTATGAAAAGACGATTGTCAAAAGATAAGAAAATTATCGGATGACAAAAAGTTTATTTGTATGAAAAAGTCGGACATTTATAAATTTCAGAGTTTAATGTTTAAAAATATTTATAGATTTCCCAGTCAGTTAAATATTAGAGGCGTGACTAATTAAGATACTTTAATATATTACTGATGTTAGGTTGGGAGCGTCATGAATATGTTGCATCAAGGGAGTTCTAGTATAAGCATTATGGGGTGGGATTGTGTTGATTATGCAACCGAAGTGATGACATAAGTATTGAAATTACAGAGATATTTATGGGAGGGGCAAATGGGGAATTATAGAAGTAACCGTGGAGCGCAATTTAAAGGTTAAAAAGGATTGTCGGTAGAGCGCTGCGTCCAGAGTCGATGGATTGTATGCAAAGGGAGATAAGAGAGGCAATGGATAAGTATGTAAGAGGTGTTAGCTAATAATTGAAAAAGGAATTAGAGTGTTGGAGTAGAGGAGATTAAGGATTAATGGGGTGAAGAAGAGTAATGCTAATTCTCAATTTATGTTAAGTGTTATGGGTTAATAAAGTTATTGTCAAAAGATAAGAAAATTATCGGATGACAAAAGTTTATTTGAATACAATAATGTATCTAATATCAACCACCTGCGTTGGAAGAAGCGACATAACCTTATCAATTGTCATAATGAGAAGTCATGTTGACAAAAGTACATGCACCTGGCGATTGTCAAAATATAAGATAATTATATAAACTCTGGAGACGACGAACCAAGATCCCGTTGAAGACTAGACTCCGTCTCTATAACGCGTACTGCGTGTCCATCATGCTCTACAATAGCAACAGCTGGGCAATAACAAAAGCCATGCTTGACAAGCTGGATGCGTTCCACCGCAGACACCTCCGTTCCATCACAGGTCACTGCTGGCCGAAAAAACTTATCAGCAACAAGGCACTATACGAGCTGTGCAACGAAAAACCCCTCTCCACAAAGGTCGCTGAACAAAGATGGTCTATGTTAGGCCATGTCCTACGAATGGACCCTGACACTCCCGCACAGAGGGCACTAGACTTTGCCGTTACTGGCTCGCAAGCCTATCAACCGTGACTAGGACGGCACTGCACAAATCTGCTGGGCACACTACGTGCTGACCTCAAGCAAGCGGGACTAGGACTACTACGTACAGCGAAACAACTTCATTGCCTACAACAACTTGCGCATGGCAAGGCCGGATGGCCTGGGACTAGCATGGAGGACAGATTGCAGCTACGGGATGTCATTTGACTACCGTAGCCGCAGAACACAGTTTTTAATAAAAATAATAATAAGATAATTATCGGATGACCGACAGGTCATTTGATGCACTTAAAACGAGAAGAAACAACATAAGATCAATATCAAAAGAAAATGAAATGTTGGAAGGTGAAAGGTCATCTAACAAAGAAGTACATGCTAGGTGCAATTGTATCATACCAACAATAGATAGATCTGTTTGACTGTAAAATGATTGAAACCCTGTTACCGAATAAAATGCCCTGGAGGGGGGGGGGGTATGGCTACAGTGACAACGCCATACTATGGAGGCTTTGAAGTGGTCACAAAATTGTTATATAATAACAACCTAAAATTGATATTGAGAGTTTTGTTGACGATCCGGCCCCAGAGAAGAATCAACCATCAGATTCCTGTACGCATCTTCTACTTTCATAAGTCGGCGCCCTACCCCTAGGCTATCATACGACACTGACTGAATGTAAGTAATATCTCAATGTAAACATTGCAAGTGCCGGGAGCTCGAATTAGTTTTACCTAATGAGCTATGCCTTAAAGCTAATGGCAGTTGGCGATATCCTTACAAAATAAGCTCTACCCAGGGAGGGAGCTTCATATATATATATATATATATATATATATATATATATATATATAATAAATATTTGTTTTTTGTTTATTATCTATGTACGTATACGTTTCGTTTGGCGATATCCTTACAAAATAAGCTCTACCCAGGGAGGGAGCTTCATATATATATATATATATATATATATATATAATAAATATTTGTTTTTTGTTTATTATCTATGTACGTATACGTTTCGTCCTTTTTAATCAGGACTCATCAGCATAGAGACATGACTATTCACTACTGGTCGCGTGATTTGAAACCCAGGGCTACGAGTATGTGTTGTCATGTCAGCAGAAATACCACACAATGACATGAGAATATCCTGGTTTATTACTCCTGATTTTACCCTAACCCTAACCCTAATCCTAACCCCTAACCCTAACCAAGGGCATGTTATTACTTCTGCTTTTATTTACCCACTCCTTATGTTAATTAGGAGCCAAATTTATAGGGGGCATCCTAAGGAAGAGTGATGAGATGTGCAGCAAGATGTTTGTTCACATTACATTTAAATTTCTGCATGTTGGTACAGTCGGGGAAACAGAGAGCAGGGAGGGAATTCCACAGGGAAGAAATTCGAGCAAAGAAGCTATTAGGGTAGAAAGTTTTCCAGCATCTGGGAACCTCTTCAGTGAAGGGGTGGGATTTTGCTGTTTGTCGAGTTGGTCTGGATTATTTATATTGAGGGGGTACAAGTGCAGTAAGTTCCATTGAAATACATGTCAAACAAACACAGGGATGCCACATTGCGATGATTGTAAAAGTCATCTTCAGGGAATAGTTATATTTTTTTTCATTTTCCTTTTCCTTTTTTTTGTGACATAATATCACTAGATATTGGGCTTGGGGTTAGGGTTAGGGCTTCAACCCTAACATTTCAATTAAAGCCGGTTTATTTATTTCATGTTTGATTTATTTCACTAAATCCATTTAATTTTAACGTATCCTCAGAAGTATTATTTTTTGCATTTTAAATTCGATAAAAAAACACCCCCAAAAAGAAAAGTTTGGATTATCTCCCCCTTTCATATTTTGTCGTTTGAATTATCTCCCCTTTAATATTTTGTCGTTTGAATTATCTCCCCTTTAATATTTTGTCGTTTTAATTATCTCCCCCTTTAATATTTCGTCGTTTGAATTATCTCCCCCTTTAATATTTTGTCGTTTGAATTATCTCCCCTTTAATATTTCGTCGTTTGAATTATCTCCCCTTTAATATTTTGTCGTTTGAATTATCTCCCCTTTAATATTTCGTCGTTTGAATTATCTCCCCTTTAATATTTCGTCGTTTGAATTATCTCCCCTTTAATATTTCGTCGTTTGAATTATCTCCCCTTTAATATTTCGTCGTTTGAATTATCTCCCCGTTAATATTTCGTCGTTTGAATTATCTCCCCGTTAATATTTCGTCGTTTGAATTATCTCCCCTTTAATATTTTGTCGTTTGAATTATCTCCCCTTTAATATTTTGTCGTTTGAATTATCTCCCCTTTAATATTTTGTCGTTTAAATTATCTCCCCTTTAATATTTTGTCGTTTGAATTATCTCCCCTTTAATATTTCGTCGTTTGAATTATCTCCCCTTTAATATTTTGTCGTTTGAATTATCTCCCCTTTAATATTTCGTCGTTTGAATTATCTCCCCCTTTAATATTTCGTCGTTTGAATTATCTCCCCTTTAATATTTCGTCGTTTGAATTATCTCCCCTTTAATATTTCGTCGTTTGAATTATCTCCCCCTTTAATATGTCGTCCTTTGAATTATCTCCCCCTTTAATATTTCGTCGTTTGAATTATCTCCCCCTTTAATATGTCGTCCTTTGAATTATCTCCCCTTTAATATGTCGTCCTTTGAATTATCTCCCCTTTAATATGTTGTCCTTTGAATTATCTCCCCCTTTAATATGTTGTCCTTTGAATTATCTCCCCTTTAATATGTTGTCTTTTGAATTATCTCCCCCTTTAATATGTTGTCCTTTGAATTATCTCCCCCTTTAATATTTTGTCCTTTGAATTATCTCCCCTTTCATATTTTGTCGTTTGAATTATCTCCCCTTTAATATGTCGTCCTTTGAATTATCTCCCCTTTAATATGTTGTCCTTTGAATTATCTCCCCCTTTAATATGTTGTCGTTTGAATTATCTCCCCTTTCATATTTTGTCGTTTGAATTATCTCCCCTTTAATATGTCGTCCTTTGAATTATCTCCCCTTTAAAATGTTGTCCTTTGAATTATCTCCCCCTTTAATATGTTGTCCTTTGAATTATCTCCCCTTTAATATGTTGTCCTTTGAATTATCTCCCCTTTAATACGTCGTCCTTTGAATTATCTCCCCTTTAATATGTTGTCGTTTGAATTATCTCCCCTTTAATATGTCGTCCTTTGAATTATCTCCCCTTTAATATGTTGTCCTTTGAATTATCTCCCCCTTTAATATGTTGTATTTTGAATTATCTCCCCCTTTAATATGTTGTCCTTTGAATTATCTCCCCCTTTAATATGTTGTCCTTTGAATTATCTCCCCCTTTAATATGTTGTCCTTTGAATTATCTCCCCCTTTAATATTTTGTCCTTTGAATTATCTCCCCCTTTAATATGTTGTCCTTTGAATTATCTCCCCCTTTTATATTTTGTCGTTTGAATTATCTCCCCTTTCATATTTTGTCGTTTGAATTATCTCCCCTTTCATATTTTGTCGTTTGAATTATCTCCCCTTTTAATATTTTGTCGTTCGAATTATCTCCCCCTTTAATATCTTTTCGTTTAAATTATCTCCCCTTTAATATTTCGTCGTTTGAATTATCTTCCTTTTAATATTTCGTAATTTGAATTATCTCCCCTTTAATATTTCGTCGTTTGAATTATCTCCCCTTTAATATTTCGTCGTTTGAATTATCTCCTCGTTAATATTTCGTCGTTTGAATTATCTCCCCTTTAATATTTCGTCGTTTGAATTATCTTCCTTTTAATATTTCGTCGTTTGAATTATCTCCCCTTTAATATTTCGTCGTTTGAATTATCTCCCCTTTAATATTTCGTCGTTTGAATTATCTCCCCGTTAATATTTCGTCGTTTGAATTATCTCCCCTTTAATATTTCGTCGTTTGAATTATCTCCCCTTTAATATTTCGTCGTTTGAATTATCTCCCCTTTAATATTTCGTCGTTTGAATTATCTCCCCTTTAATATTTTGTCGTTTGAATTATCTCCCCTTTAATATTGTGTCGTTTGAATTATCTCCCCTTTAATATTTTGTCGTTTGAATTATCTCCCCTTTAATATTTCGTCTCGGCCACATTTCTAAACAAGCGCCAAATTATTTAATTTCATTAAAAATCTGAGGACTTTTGAAATATAAAACCAATACGTTTAAAACTTACGGAAGTCACGATGCTATGTCGTTCTGCTCGATTAAAAAAAACCCTAGAAACCAATCTTGAATTGATGTTTATGAAATTAAGAAAATGTCCTTAAAAAAAGCTATCTGACCTTAAAGTGGGGGATCATTTTACGTTAAATTTATATACGAAACTCATCGTCCTTTCTAAAGTGTAAAATTATTTTTTCTTGATTTACTTATTTTTACCACGACATTTTTTTCAGGCTGTTTACATGTAATCGCCTAAAGAAAGTAGAATCTCAATTTTCTTTTTGAGTGAATCAACATTGAGGGTAACTGCAACACCAATTTGAATGTAATAATGATTTTTTTTAGTTACACCGGTTATAAAGTCAGTTTCCATGTAACAATGAAGGCATACTAGCGAATTGTACCCTCACCTCGGTAGATGCAAACAATTTTGGAATATTTTCCCCCTTTTTTTAAAATAAAATCTGTTCAAATCGTTCGGTCAAGCAAAGGTTGGTAAGAGTATAGTTTGGAGTTTTGGAGTAAAAAAAAAATCTATATGTGATGGATATGGTTTTATGTTGTTTTTTTTTGTTTTTTTTTAAAT
Source organism: Sepiola atlantica (assembly GCA_963556195.1). Classification (NCBI taxonomy): domain Eukaryota; kingdom Metazoa; phylum Mollusca; class Cephalopoda; order Sepiida; family Sepiolidae; genus Sepiola; species Sepiola atlantica. The sequence continues at coordinate 59,631,238 of OY744549.1, read as the reverse complement.
AATATTAAATGAGACGCCATTTCGAGTAAAAATCTACTTTTTATTACCCAATTTGAAATGTGTAGATATGCTACAAAATAGAATAGAAATACTACAAAATAAACGCGATCAGATCGGAAGTACGGCCTATCGAAAAACAGAATGGAGGTACGAAACGAAACCAGCACTTATTTTTTTTATAATTCACTTTACGATCAAAAAAAAAAAAAAAGGTGAAATACATTTTATTTTTTGTATTTTCGTTAAGATAACACAAGTTTTGAAATCAAGAAACTTCTTAAATAAATTATTTTTATAAGTCACTACGAAGGTTCGTTTCAGTACTCCATGCTTCACAATCCACATTTTCGTATGTTTTATGCAGACATTGTGGTTTAGACGAACAATGGGGCATTTATAACGACAGCTAACAGAACGAAAAAGGGGTGACCCCCCCCCCCCAAAAAAAACAAACAAAAAAAACAAATGAATGTTACCAAAGGCAAGATAAGTTACTCTTCTACCAACCTGGATAAGTTTATTTGGGTTTTAACTTATTTTAAAGCGTTTTTTTTTTAGTTTGATTTAAAACTAGTATCGAGATGTCACGTGATCAAATATGTCGATTTTGTGTTTTCAATTTTAACATGGCGTCGAGACACTGGTTTTAAATCGAACTAAAAAAAAGCGCTTTAAAATAAGTCAAAACACAAATAAACTTATCCAGGTAGGTCGAAGAGTAACTTATATTGCCTTTGGTAACATTTGCTGCCTATTTGTTAGTTTTTTTCACCCCTTTTCGTTCTGTTAGCTGTCGTTATAAATGCCCGAAAATGTATTAAGACGTCTTAAAAAAATAAATAATAAGATTTTTTACTCGAAATGGTTCCTCATTTAATATTATTTTTAAAAAAACATAAAACTATTTTAGATACAAATTTTATTTACTACACAACTCCAAACTATACCGTTACCCAAAAGTTAAATTTTTAAAAAAGTAAGCATTAAAGGCGATTTAATCGTTTCACAGCCAAAATGGCGGACAATGAATCGGCTGCTTTTTTCTGATTTTTCCGAACTCACAAATGAGTAAGTAAACCCAAATAAATTATTTTGCACTAATTTCAAATTTACCTTAAATTATTTAAAATTAGCTTGGAAATTAGTCCCAAACAATGGTGCTTAAGCATATCCGCCCCGACATTAAAAAATTTAAAGAATGTATAAACGTTATTATGTACTTAGGTGTAAGCTGAAAATAAGATTGTGCAGAAAAAATTACGCAAATTCATCCAGTAGTTATTTAATTATAAGAAAAAGAAAAAAAATGATTTAAATGATTTTACGTAGATTTTGACATTTTTGTAAACAAGGGAGATAACATTTTTTTTTTTTTTACCAAGTTACATTTTTTTTTTACCAATTGCGGAAAAACAGCTTATAAGTACGATATCAGAGAAAAAAAATTAACAAAAGACATAACCAATTTTGGAAAAACAACTTATAAGTACGATATAAGAGAGAAAAAAACGTAGCATTTTATTGACCCACAGGATAAATTTCGGCAATCTGTTTAAAAAGGTTTCTAATGTTTATGCCCGAAATTTTTGTCGCCACATGAACTCGGCCAAATATGAGTTTATCATATGCGTATGGGTACCACATTCAGCCTTATTTCATCTTTTGGCCTCTTGCCATATTCTTTCCACATGATTTGTGGTTGCGCCTGTTGTTGGGTCAACAAAATTATATCGATGGTTGACGCGCAAATGATGGTACCCTTATAAGCACGCCAACAATCAGATATAATTGTTGTGCCGGGAAGAATGTATTTTTAAATTTTGAGTTATGTCATTTTCCGGACAATCAGAAAACTCCAAACCAAGAAATCGTGAAAATATGAGTTATCGTTCTTGACCACTGGAAAATCTACAAAATGGTGGAAATATCTACCGAGTGAAAAAATCGTTAAAATCGTTTTTTTTTAATAATTAAATAACTACTGGATGAATTTGCATAATTTTTTCTGCACGATCTTATTTTCAGCTAACAAGTAAGTACATAGTAACGTTTATACATTCTTTAAATATTTCAATGTCAGGGTTGATATGCATAAGCACCTTATTATTTGTTATTTATTTAGAGAAACCAACAAAATACAACAAAAAAAAAACGAAATTACAGGGGGGGTTCAAAATAGCGCTTCTGCGACATTCCTGGTATATGGGCTTTTCCCTGGGGGGGGGGGGGTTCAAGATACCAATTCTGCGACATTCTCGGCTGACCGGAACGTTTTGGGGGAAGGGGACAAAAAAGCGGTGCCTTTAATATGACGCGACTTCCTGTTTGCAGACGAAACATCTGGGTACCCGTTTCGTACCGTAGCACCTTTATTTGTTTGAAAACTGTTAAAATAGAATGTTAAAATATTTATTTCAAATATAGGGAACAGTGGAATTAGCCCCTAAAACTAGAAAGTAGAGAGCCTAGTCGGCGCTTGTTCGTAATACTCCACCAGTTTTTCTCAACTTTTTTACTGGCCAATATTTTTTCCCCTATCATATCGCTAGAGAATTCCGGGTTGTTTGGAATTCTTATCAAATATTTTAGATTTTAGAAAAGGGGGATCAGTTTCCAATACAAATCTAACGTAAACTGATCCCCCACTTTTTGACCATCACAAATTAAAAAAAAAATGTGTACAATTACCTATCATGTTGCTAAAGAAGTCCGTGTTTTTTTAATGATTTTTGTTATAATATTTTACATTTTAGGAGGGGGATCAGTTTCCTATATAAATTTAATGTAAACTGGTCCTTACATTTATCGCACAAAATGAATTGAACGAACAACACCTGAGTATTGATTTACTCCTCTCCAGGAGTTAGGCACAAGGGCAGTTTTTATCTTACTCCTCAGTACTTAACCAGGGGTATTGTGAAACTTGCAAGAGCAAGGATAGTGGGGATGGGATAGGTAATTTTCGGCCCATAACGATGTTTAATACAGAGTTAACGATTTTGGCCAAGATTTTAGCCAATCGTCTGCAGGTTGTCCTGCCTGGTCTTATCAGCCCTGAACAGACTTGTGCTGTGAAGGGTAGGACCATTCAGGATAACTTGCACATGTTACGCTTGATCATTGAGAAAGTCGACTCAGAAGCCGCGCTGATCAATTTAGATCAGTTCAAAGCATTTGATAGGGTGGACAATCGTTACTTGGAGGCTGTTTTGTCTTCGGCCGGTTTTAGTTAGGGATAACTAACGAAACAATTATCTCCCTTGGACCATTTCAGAGTTATCGCCCTTGTCGATAGAGTCTTGCCGAGAAAGAAAAGAAAACATTGACCACGGATCAGACTGTCTTATTTTCATCTCGCGTTACAGCGGCAATTAACTCATTATTTATTCTGTGTTCAGTTGTAATAAATTTGTTAAATGTATCTGCTGATATTTTATCCATTTTTCTTTACAAATATTATTGATTAGACTTAAATTACGAGGTTAACGAGGCCCCCATTTTCGCTCTTGGATTCGCCTCTTGTATGCAAACCCCGATGCGTTGGTGGAGGTGAATGGTTTGAGATCTGAGCCCTTTAAATTATCCAGATCTATTCGTCAGGGTTGTCCTCTTTCACCGATGCTCTATGTGCTTGTGTTGGAACCTTTCCATCACAGGCTAAGGTGGAATTGCTTTGACTGGTGCTTGCACCACGTAAAAGTATTCTGCCTATGTCGACGATGTAACAGTGCTTGTAACGAGCAGTGCCGAGATTAGTGTCGTCGACAGAGAAATCAGAATGTATGAAACGGTAACAGGGGCCAAAATTAACTGCAATGGGCTTGCGCATCGGTGCCTGGAAGGGTGTATCCCTACAGGGGCCCTTCAGTTGGAGTGACGGGCTTTGCAAGTTACTCGGCGTCTGGTTTGGTCCGGATCTTCAGCTGGAGAAAAATTGGTTGGAAGTACTGAAAGCGATTCGGGTCGCAGCTGGTCTGTGGACCCGTAGAAATCTTTCGTTAAAGGAGAGAGCAGAAGTGTGTGTTTCTCACATCTATCCTCTTATCCAATATCGTCTATCAGTGCTTCCATTCCCGTCGGATACGCTGCTTGAATTGCAGCGGCCCCTGTTCAAGTTTTTATGGCTTGGCCGGACCCCTAAGGTTCGTCGTGAGATCTGTTATCTGCATCCTTCCGAGGGTGGTCTGGGTATGCCTAGCGTTGAGATTCGTCAACATACGCTACTTCTATATTATCTGGATTCAAAATTCAATAGCGTAAAATACAATGAAATCTTACGAAATCAAATCCACCAGAATGCATTTCGATTTATTTGTAAATAAAAGTCAGCCATCCTTGGACATTTGAAAATAATTTGGAAGCATTTGAATTCCAACATCCCATTAAAAAAAAAAAATTAAAGACTCCCGGGCAACGCCGGGGTCGGGACATTATTTATAAATAGATATGCAAATAGAACGGGTACAAAAATCTCATGAATAAAAGCTGAACACATTGTCAGAATAATATAAACTGCTATATTATGCACACAATGGAAGGAAGACACTAAGAAAGCCTTTCCGGCTTTGAAAAGTGTGCACTTGGATGAAAGGGAGGCACACAGGTTGCCCCGAGGCAGGTGCTCCTTTTATTGCGAGTGTCGACGTGCCTTGAAATTCCTTTTATGGTGAAAGGAAGCCTCTCTGACACCAAGCTGTTTTCCCGAAAGGCATTATATTGGGTGATAGTGAGGGGGGATCTGTCCAAGATGATAGGATTGAGGGGCTCGATTTGACGAGGGGGGGGCTACGTTCAATCTGGTCTTTGGCGCCTGGCTTGAGATGTTTCGATAACGACGAGGCATCTCTGGCCTGGCTGATGATAAGAAATGCTCTCTGGATCGGCAAGAGACTTCGTGCAGCTGGCTTTGCGAATTCGCCTACTTTTGTCTGATGCGGTGATGAAGACGAGACTTTGAGTCACGCCTTCTTTTATTGCCGCATCATTGTGCCGCTCATAAAGTTTCTTGAAGGTCTCATGGTCCGCATACTGAACGTAACGTCTTTCGACCTAGAGCCGATTAACGTTTGTAGCAATTGGGCACCGACAATGGATAGGAAAAGACGTTTTGTATTTTATAGATTGCTAGCGATTGCGAGAGACGTTATATGCTCAACACGCCTGAAAGTAGTCTTCATCTCTCTCAGCCTTATTCGAATTTTCAAATATCACCTGAAGATTCGCATTAGGGCTGAGCAGATGAAACTCCCGCCCGCAGAGTTTGGTGAAAGATGGGAGAGAATGGCGCGTGTTTGTCGGGTGACAGCAGCTGGCATTGAGTGGTATTTGGCCGTGCCTTAGGCAAGAATATTGGGTTGCAGAAACGACCGTTAATAACGACCCGTTTAAGGCTAGCCTAGATTTCTCGTTATAGTTCATAACTTAGCTAGTGTATGAATGATTTCATTAGTGCATGAATGATTTCATTAGTGCATGAATGATTTCATTAGTGCATGAATGATTTCATTAGTGTATGAATGATTTCATTAGTGCATGAATGATTTCATTAGTGTATGAATGATTTCATTAGTGCATGAATGATTTCATTAGTGCATGAATGATTTCATTAGGGCCCCATTTTATTTTTGTCCCTCCCCCCGTTTTTTTTTCTCCTCCAATTTAGTTTTGATAATCCCCTACCCTATCCCCAATATAGGTGACAGATAGCTTGATTTGCCAGAGATGCAGGTCACCCTTCGACATTTTCGAAGGAGGTGTTGTGAATAAAGCGTTGGGGCCTGCATCAACTTTCTTTTCGTTTTCGACTGCATATCTGCCACAGCTTAGAAATGGGGGGGGGGGTCTTTTTACTAACACGGCTTTTTTCATTGTAAATATTTCTCTCTTTTTTTTCTGTACATAACATTTTTAATCTCCCAAGTACCCCATTGCATATTTTTTATATGGGTTTTAAGTCGGATAGTCATGGTATGAATTATTTTGATGCATGGTGCACGAATGTGGTATTTTGGTGAATGATGGTCACAAATGAAACTAAGTTAGATCAGTTAGTAAATGTTAGAGAAGACCGCTTTTTTCCCGCCCCTTTTTGGCCTTGTGCCGCATTTTGTATATATTTTTTTTATATATATAAATAAATATATGTTGTTGTTCAGTGCAAGTTTTTATTATTTTTTGGGAAAAATTATTTTAATTTTTTTTCCTCTTCTCTCTCTATCTCTCTATTTTTCTCTCTCTCTTTCTCTCTCTTTTTTCTCTCTCTCTCTTTTTTTCTCTCTCTCTCTTTTTCTCTCTTTCTCTCTCTTTCTATCTCACTTTCTCTCTCTTTCTATCTCTTTCTCTCTCTCTCGTTCTCTCACTCTCTCGTTCTCTCACTCTCTCTCTCTTTCTATCTTTTTCTCTCTCTAACTCTCTCTCTCTCTTTCTCTCTTTCTCTCTCTCTTTCTCTCTTTCTCACTCTAACTCTCTCTCTTTCTCTCTTTCTCACTCTCTCTTTCTCTCTCTCTCTCTCTCTTTCTCACTCTCTCTTTCTCTCTCTCTTTCTCTCTTTCTCACTCTAACTCTCTCTCTCTTTCTCTCTCTTTCTCACTCTCTCTTTCTCTCTCTCTCTCTCTCTTTTCCTTAAAAAAATACTCAGAAATGTATTTCATCTTGGTATATGGATTTTTCAATTTTCTAATTTTAAAAAGCCCTGACTCTGGCCCAACAAATCTTTTACTTTAGCATATTTGATTTTGTAGACGATGAGTGTTTTTCAATCTTCTATGATTTCAGCAACTTTTTATAAGTGATACATGATAAGAGAATGCCTGAAACAAATATATCTTTGAAAAACAAAAATTGTTTATATTATTGAGATCAAACAATATTCCTTAATTGGTGGAGAATACATAAATTTTATTTTTCAAGAAGTTTCCATTTTACGGATAGACCAGATTCAGCCTTCGGGAGTGGGGGTGGGGGTGGGGGTGGGGGAGAGGGAACAGGTCAAAACGTCACCAAATTTTTTCTACTCCAAGTCAAAACGTCAGCAAATCTTTTCTACTCCAAGTCAAAACGTCACCAAGTCTCCGAAGTTCGTATTCGGTGTGTTTTGATTATTAACATGTATTAGTCACCAAATTTTTTGGCCCCCGTTCCGGCGTCGGACGGGGGTCTCGACGGCTAGCCGCACCACTTCTAGGGGTTTTTCCACTCGTCACCAAACTTATAAAATATTATAATAAGAATATTGTTTGCAATGTGGGTCGAATATGATAACGGTGATTTAAGTATTAACCGTTTGCTTCGAAAAGCATCTCGGATCTACATGCTGGCTATTTAAAAATATATTTTGTATATTTTATTATTAATAAAAGCTTCATATTTTTGAAAACCTTTTCATTATTACAAAAGTAGAACACTGGTACAAGTAACAAATTATTGGGCGATAAATATCACTTAAAGAATTTGGTGACGTTTTGACTTGTAACCGGGGGAGAATATGATTGATAAGAGCAAATATAGACGGATGGTGTTTATGGTCAGGAATGGGGTAGATGGATGGTGGGAGATAGTTACAAAACCTATATATTCAGGCAGTGTTCGTTGACTCAGTAGAGACCAGACGTTGAATTTTGCTCCAGCAGTGAAATCTGTTCTCTGTCCCATTACGTATTGTCACCAGCCCCTGTTGAGATGGGTCGATAAAAGGGTACTTCTTTTTGCAACCTCCGGCTGTTGTCAGACCCTTTCTGGGTATCGCCCCATAAAATATTTTTTCCAACAATGTCAAGTTAGGGCCAACTATTTAATATAATTTGATATTCGCAGCCAGACAATAATACATTTTTAAAGCCAAATTTTTTAGGAAAAAAGGCCAAATTGAAAACCGAAGCCACACTTTTAGAAGAAAAAAGGTCAAAGAAGAGCCAAATTAAAAATGATATATGATAAAGAAAAATTGACTATATTGAAGTTGTTAACTTCCAAATGTTTGCATGTTTTTTGTCTCTATTAGTATCATATTGTTTTCTTAGCGGTGATGAAGTAAAGACGTTCTCTATGAAATTGAAACCGAAAAATATGCTTGCGGGAGGGGGTAATTTATTCACAATTTAAAAAACTTTGGTGCTTATGCAGATGAGCGGACCATTAAAAAATTTTAACAAATTATTTTTTAGTAAAAAAAATAATATATACTTATTAAGCATTATAATCTTACTCACTGTACAAAAAAGTAGAAAAAATTATCGACTAGAACTTTAATTAAAAGTATTTTTCCATTCTGCGTATCGTAACAGCGATTCGTTCACTAGGGACCTCCAATTGGTTGTGAACTATTTACCCCCCCCTATATATAACACGATGTAACTTTAATTTAGATTAAGATTATCAACAAAACTTTTTTACCATTCAAAAGCGGATACATTAAATAAACTGCTGATGATTTTTTAGAATTTTTTCCAGCATACGAAACTCATGAAAATGTGAAGTTAAAATGTTGTGTACTTTTTTTTACGTGATAAACTAACGTTCTTATGTATAAGCATTTATGTGCGCTGTGATAGGCACATTTTTAATAAATCTCGCATAAATCAAGTTATGGCCAGATCTTCACGAAATTTTCAATACTTATTCATTATAGGACTAATTTATCTTTAAAATGCTGTTTTCCTAAAATATATTAGGGAAAATATTTTTTTTACGTGTTTCCCCCCCCCCCCCCTGTTTCATTTTATGAAATATTGAACGAAATATATTGTCATCCGGCGATTTTTTTTTCTTATATAAAACTAAACTCTTTTAAAAAACACATTGGATTAATTTTATTAAATTTTACGTAAACTGTTTTAGTAAACTGGTCCGTGAATGCACAAATAAAAAGTGGAAATAAAAGCAATATTATTATGTTTTGAATTTTTTTTTACCTTTTCTCAATAAAATATACTGTGATTTATTGAAATGCAAAAAAAAAAAAAGTTTTACGAAATAATTTTTATTTTCAGAGACATTTATTCATTTGATCGTATTGATCGAGTTTATCGGTTTTAAACATCATTTTTGAACATATTCGTGTTCGAAATTTTTCAAAATATTTTAATATAATATAGCCCGAAGTATTATGAATCGTAAAAGACAAAAGTTGTGGCGGATGTCATATTATGTACTTGGAAAAAACTACTTCATTTGCTAGAAGTAAGAAATTTTTTTTGCACTAACTGATTTTGCCGCAACTATGGAACGCAATACTAGCCATAATTAACACGTCAATTTTTAAAGTGAAATTGTCCCACGCGCATGCGCATACATTTTTAGAGTAAAATTGGTGCACGCCGCACGCTAATTTGTAAACAGTAACACTAATAAGAAAAAACGTTGACAAAAGTAATTATTATTATTATTATTATTATTATATATTTATAATACTTTTTATCATTTTTCTTTTTTCAAATTAAAATGTTTATCCATTTCGAAATATAAACTTATTTTTACTTTGAATTTTTATTATTCAATTGACGAATAAATGGTTAAAACAAACCGTTAATTTTGTTTACACCATAGTAGTAAAGTAATTTGTTTCACTTCTGTTCATCCGTACATAGATAATATCTTGCCATGTCTCACGCGATGTTTAGTAAACACTACCCCGTGTGTCGTAAAACAAGAAAATTTCGTAGTTTCATCGGACAATGAAGAAGGGTTTCTTTCAGAATTTGATAATGTAACCTTTAACTAAACTATTTTACTTTAAAACAAGTATAACTTTATTTGAGAGAGTTTTTTTTGCAATCGGTAAAGCAAAACGAATGTATGACTTCTTAACGTACACATGAAATAGTGACGTCACCGTTCTTCACATGCAATTGGAGATCCCTATCGTTCACAGAGACTTCAGTTTGTTTCTATAGAAAGAAGATTTCGCAGGGGAGATAATCAACTTGCGAAATCATAATAAAAAACAACATGGCGTCTCTGTGAACGAATCGCTGTTACGATACGCAGAATGGAAAAATACTTGTAATTAAAGTTCTAGTGGATAATTTTTTCTACTTTTTTGCACAGTGAGTAAGAAGATAACACTTGTTCGGATCGAGGGTCGTGTTCCCCCGATTATAAACGTGTTCAGTTGAATCAAGCAATTGTTGCATGCAAAGACAGAGTAATAATTAATAAACAAAATAAGTTAGTTCAAATAACGTTTATTGAACGTATGTGTACGTGGAATGATGAAGTGTGTGATGTATGCATGTGTGTCGATGGAAAAACAGTTCTTGAAAAGGTATAAGAAGAAATGAATCCGGCGTAGGAAAAGTCTTTGAAAGCCGTACACAAAGAAAATGAGTTGAGAACTCTTACCGTTGTTTGACCACGTGTGTTGGTAGTTGTTATGCCGATGCTAGTTGAAAAGAAAAAGAGAAAAGCGTGATGCGAAACGCTAGTGTATTAGCGTCGTTCTACGGAGGCCAATTGACCAGAAGAGAAGAGTGAAACGGAACGCTAGTGTCAGCGTACTCCTGTCGAGGCTGGTGAAGAAGAGATGGATTTTCCGTTTGCAACGGTTTTTATAGTCAGAAGGGCAGATAACTCTGGTGTCGCTTTACAGTGCCACCTGTCGGTGAAAAAGCGACACCTACCGGCAAACCGGTGTAGTTATGTTTTGAAAGGAGGAGGTAACTGCTACACACTGAATAAGTATATAAGATTGTTTTTATTAAAAAATAATTTATTAAAATTTTTTAATGGTCCGCTAATCAGCATAAGCACCAACACTTTTAACTTTGTCTTATCAATTCGCTTGAAAACAATAATCAAGGAGATTAAAACAAAACGATTAAGGCAAAATATACAACACGTGGGTTAAAATTGAATATTTAACCGAACTGTGTATTTTATTAGCTGTAAATAAAACAAAAAGTGAAGAACAAACACAAAAACGGTGCTTATGCTTATCAACCCTGACATGTTAGACCGCTCTTAAAAATAAAATAGCTAAAGAAATGTATAAACTTTGTTATGTACTTACGTGGTAGATGAAAAAAAGACTGTACACCAAAAATTATGCAAATTCATCCAGTATTTATTTAATTATAAATAAAAAACGATTTTATCACTCGGTAGATATTTCCACCAGTGGTCAAGGACGATAACTCATATCTTCCCGATTTCGGGGTTTGGGGTCTCCATTGTTTACAAAAATGTCAAAATGTACGTAAAATTTTGCAACAAGTAAAGTTGACTTATGTCTAGAATAGACATTTTTCTACTTACCTATGTAATTTGTTTGTATTTTTACGTAGTATAAATGGCTTTTTATTAGATGTTAAAAAAAAATTTCTTGTTTTTTAAAACATCTACTTTCTCAAAGAAGATGCCTCTATATTATTACGTAGAGCGGCCATTTTGAATTCTTCGAAACCCTCTGTTGAACATAAATTTTTAATAAATAGCACTTCAAACGGGTTTAAAATACAAACAAATAGCACATGCAAGTTTGAAACTAACTTTTACAGCTTACAGTTACTTTTATTTGTTGTAAATTTGTTTTTTTAGCGTTTTTACTCTGCTGAGTCTCGTAAAAGATGCCCAATCATTTTTTTCCTTTTTCTTATAATTTAATAACTACTGGATGAATTTGCGTAAATTTTTCTGCACAATCTTATTTTCAGCTAACACGTAAGTACATAATAAAGTTTATACATTCTTTAAATATTTCAATGTCAGGATTGATATGCATAAGCACCACGAAAACTGTTAAAAAGAAAACAAAAAGTATTTTTACCACAATTAAATACGATGGAATAAATATCTATCTACTTCAATATACATTTATCATCTTTAAACATTTATTATGGTCTGACAGCCGGAAGCTGCATCTGTAAACATTTAAGAATAGCCGCAGTCGGCTGTGAATAGACACTTCCATAATTTAATCAAACAGTTAACAAACAATATTGCGATTTATAATCGAATTAAAAAAAAACCCCAAAGATCTTTAAGTCAATTTACTAATTTCCGATGAAGGAAATTTAAATATTCGGGACTTTTAGCGATCAACACCGTTTTTAACACCGCAGTAAATAATTCCATAAAATTAGTCCACAAATTGTATATGTATAATCATATGTTGACTAGATCAATTTAACGGATTCCCGTCCCTCTAAATAAAATAATAAATATATTAAATAAAATGAAATTAAAATAATTTGACTTTTAATTCAGAAAATGTATCGACAAGTTATTTTATTTCTTTTCTCACATTCCATTTTCTGCGAAACTTTATTTCGGGACGCCATCTTGAATTTTTCACCACAACAGAAATAATCGTCCATTCTCGTTTTGACTCGCAAATCTTACAGCTGTCTTTTTATCATTTTTTTTTTTAAGCGCATAAGCCATGCGAAAGAAGGGCGGATAAAAGTAAGTATTATTGATTTTACGGTTTCGTGAAGATATTTTAGTACTTATTTCGAATATGATCCAGTTTCCGTGAACTTCGCGTCGGCAGCGTTCGGGCATGCTACGTAAACACCCGAGAGGTGACGAGGCGAATAGTGACAGACGATAACTTCGATACGTTGTTGCATCGTATTTTTTCAGCTTTGTTGGCACATGTTCGTCTTTAACCACTGTCCGTTTTTCACAACTTTTTACTGACCATTTTCTTTTCTTTTTTTGGTGTACACTTATCTATCAGGCTGCTAGAGAATTCCGGCGTTTTTGGAATTTTTTTTCAAATATTTTACATTTTAGGTGGGGGGATCAGTTTCCAATGTTAATTCAACGTAGACTGATCCCCCTCTTTTTGACCATCTCAATTTTTAAAAAAATCTTTTTCGGTGTACGATTACCTGTCATGTCAATAGAGAATTCCGGGGGTTTTGGAAAGAAATTTAAAAAAATTGTGATTTTAAGACGGGGGATCAGTTTTCAATGTAAATTCAACGTGGACTGATCCCCCTCTTTTTAACCATCTCAAATTTTAAAAATTATTCTTCTGCTTACAATTACCTATCATGTCGTGAGAGAATTCCGGCGTTTTTGGAAAGAAATTTTTTTTAAAAATGAGATTTTAAGACGTAAAAAGTTGTGAAAAACGAACTATGGTAAAAGACGAACAAGACTGATCCCCCGTCTTAAAATCTCAATTTTTTAAAGACGAACATGTGCCGCTTTGTTTTCTAGAAAAAATCTTCCAATCGGTCTGCGTCTTCTGTTATTCGGGCACGTTACGTAAACACCCGAGAGATGGCGAGGTGAATGGTGGCAGACGATAACTGTCAAGACTGCATAACACTGGCCACCTGGCTGTGCGTATGCTTATCAACCCTGACATGTTAGACCGCTCTTAAAAATAAAATAGCTAAAGAAATGTATAAACTTTGTTATGTACTTACGTGGTAGATGAAAAAAAGACTGTACACCAAAAATTATGCAAATTCATCCAGTATTTATTTAATTATAAATAAAAAACGATTTTATCACTCGGAAGCGCTAATAGAATTCGGTGCTTCTTGCTTAAAAGTCCGAAAAAAAGATTTCTTTGTCTTTTACTGTTTAAGAGGTAAGCAGTAACTCTTATCAACTGTTGTTAATACATGTAACG
>OY744549.1:59590153-59610153 GCA_963556195.1 Sepiola atlantica | reverse complement strand
ATTTTCAAATTCGACAGAAAAAGTATGAAGTGTTTAATCTGCATTTTTAAATAAATGCTGAATTATTACTACTGGTCCGTATTTGAAGAGAAATCCCTTGAAGGAGACATGGAGAAAAGTACTGGAGAGAAATCCTTTTCCTGTCAAGTATGCAAATCTACATTTTCTAAAAAATCATCGTTGACATATCACATACGAATACACACGGGAGAGAAACCATATTCTTGTGATGTTTGTGGATCTGCGTTTTCGCAGAAGGGCAGTTTAAAAAATCACATGCGAGTACATACAGGAGAAAAACCATATTCTTGCGATGTTTGTGGGTCTGCATTTTCATTGAAGTTCAATTTAAAAAAACACATGCTAATACACACAGGAGAAAAATCATATACTTGTAACGTTTGTGGAATCGCATTTTCACGGAATGCCTATGTGAAAAGTCATATGCGAATACACACCGGAGAGAAGCCATATTCATGTATTGTTTGTGAAACTGCATTTTCTAATAATTCTAGCTTGGAAAAGCATATGCGAATACACACAGGAGAGAAACCATATTCTTGTGAAGTTTGTGGATCTTCATTTTCACAGAGTTCCCATCTAGAAGCACACATTCGACTACACACAGGGGAAAAATCATATATTTGTACAGTTTGTGGAATTGCTTTTTCGCAGAATAGCAATATGAAAAAGCACATGCTAAATCACACCGGAGAGAAAACACATTCTTGTAATATTTGTGGAACTGCATTTTCAGATTATTCCCGTTTGAAAACTCACATGCTAGTTCATGCAGGAGAGAAACCATATTCGTGTACTATTTGTGGACGTGCATTTTTACACAATGGCAATTTGAAAAAGCACATGCGAATACACACAGGCGAGAAACCATATTCATGTATTATTTGTGGAACTGCATTTTCTGATAATTCGAATTTAAAAAACCATATGCGAATACACACAGGAGACAAACCATATTCTTGTGACGTTTGCGGATCTGCGTTTTCAATGAATTCAACTTTAAAAACACATATGCTAATACACACAGGAGAAAAATCACACGTTTGTAAAGTTTGTGGAATTGCATTCTCACGTAGTTCAAGTGTGAAAAGCCACTTGTTGATACACACAGGAGAGAAACCATATTCTTGTAAAGTTTGTGGTTCTGCATTTTCACAGACCTCTACTTTAAATAGGCACATGCTTATACATAAATGTGCTTAAAAAGGAACGGTCAGAATCCTAAAAAGATCTCTCGGTTGAAATCTCTGAAATAGCGGATAAATGTCTGGAGTGCAGTATGATTCCTCATCCCCAGCAAAAACAAAAAGTTAATTAAACAAAAACCCTATTTTATAATTTGCGTATATACATTTCTAATGAATTACAACTTGAAAAATACATGAAATCACACATAAGAGAAAATATATTCTAAGAAACTTTAAGCTTCTTCCTTTTACATATATATGCACACATATATTTATATACATAGATACATATATATATATATATATATACATAGATACATGTATATATATACATACACACATATATACAGAGATATATACATACATATACATATATATGCACACACATATATATACATGCTCACACACATATATATACATATATATATA
This sequence comes from Sepiola atlantica, assembly GCA_963556195.1. NCBI lineage: Eukaryota > Metazoa > Mollusca > Cephalopoda > Sepiida > Sepiolidae > Sepiola > Sepiola atlantica. The sequence continues at coordinate 59,608,516 of OY744549.1, read as the reverse complement.
AATGAAGGAGAATGGAAAGAGCTGTATACTCTTCACAATAGGGTTTTACCTTTCCTAAAAGTTCGCTTTTAGTACACCTCTTTACATATATATATATATATATATATATATATGCACACACATATATATATACATATATATGCACACACATATATATATACATATATAAGCACACATATATATACATACATATATATGCACACACATATATATATACATATATATGCACACATATATATATACATACATATATATGCACACACATATATATATACATACATATATATGCACACACATATATATACATATATATACATACATATATATACACATGCACACATATATATATATATATACATATATATGCACATACATATATGCATACATATATACATATACATACACATATATATATACATGCATACATATATATATATATATATACATATATATATATATACATAGTTTGTGGAACTGCATTTGCACAGACAGGCACTTTGAGAAATCACATGCACTTACACTCAAATGATATAGTTTTAGCCCAAACTAAAATAAACAAAGTGATTTGTGAATTGATATTTTTACACAAAGAAAGAGAAGAGAGAAGAGGAGAAAGAAGAAAATAAACTGCCTTTTACATTCATTCCAATTTGAAAAGGTTAGTTCATAAGAATAAACTGATATGAGGTTATTTCACTTTGACTAAGTATTCTATTAAAATATACAGAAAAAAACTGCTGCTATTTGCAAGGTTATATTAAAGAAATACAGATTTCACTAATCCTCTTCCATACTTGTCCAGTTCTGTTCAGAGAATCTAATAAAACCAAGCAAGTGCCATAAGAAAAAGAAATTATACATCGTCTGGCTGCAAAGTCAAACTAGTTGACTGCAGTTTTGCAGTCAAAGTAGTTGACTGCAAAACTGCAGTCAAAGTAGTTTAAAAAAAAAATTTTTTTAAACATGGTTCACCCCAAACAAGGCAGGCCGCCACTGTAGACGTAAGAGGGCTACTGAGAAAAAAGAAAAGGGGAGAAGGTTGGGGCGGGGGGACAGCCTTAATTGGGATCTGCGCAGCGAGATGTCTGTTTACATTAGTTTTAAATTTTCAGCATGTCTGTACTGTCGGGGAAACAGGGGGCAGGGAGGGAGTTCCAGAGACCAGCAGCACGAGGAAAGAAGCTATTTGAGGAGAAGGCTCTCCTGCATCTGGGGACCTCCACAGTGAATGAATGAGATTTAGTTTATTTTTTATTTAAACAGAAGCCACCACTTTATCAAGGCCGAGGCCACCTGTGGACAAGTGTTCATGTGATTTCTATTCATACCCCCTCCAGGAGATTAGACACAAGTGTCATGTGGGTTTGATGGAAGCGTTTTCAGTGGAATGACTTGGATTTGAACCTGGCACATCCAGGTTCTCAGTCCACGTCGATACCAACTAAGCCAATGTGCCATCCCCAGTTGATTGTCGAGTTAGTCTAGTGAATTTACATCGAGGGGGCACCAGAGCAGCCAATTCATCGGAGCACAATCCATTGAAGTATTTGTAAAACAAACATAAGGATGCTACATTGCGGCGATGGGACAGGGATTGGAGCTTGGTTGACAGTGATGGACCTATTAGGTTGGCGACTCTTGTCCAGGAGGGAGAGACTAGTAGATCATGCACCAGCCCAGATGTGGCAACAATACTCCATGCATGGGCGGAGGGTGGCTTTGTAGAGATAGAGGATAATGTCAGGTGTGAGGAGTTTACTAGAAGGATCCAACCTTCCTTTTGGCAGCCTTGGCAATGTCTTCAATGTATTTGTTCCAATTCATGTTACCTGTGAATGTTTGGCCGAGAAGTTTGAATGATGAACTCTCAGGTAGGGTGTTATTTGCCATGACAATCGGTGGTTGGAGAGGCTTTGTCTTTGCGGCATTAAAAGTTACCAACCATTTATGACCCCAATCCACTACAGCCTGGAGGTCATTTTCTAAAGATTCAACCATTGCCTCGGATATGATCGCATCTGTTTTGCCAACATGGCGAGAGTAAAGTGTGATGTCGTCAGCAAATAAACCAATCTCAGACTCTGTCATCAGGGAGATCATTTATATAGATCAGGAACAACAAAAGTCCAAGGATAGATCCCTGGGGTACACCAGCATTTATGTCATGTTGCTTAGATGAACGGCCATCGAGGACAACTTGGATTTTTTTTTTGTTTAGGAAGGCTCTAATTATATTAAGTAGTTGCCCAGTAATACCGTATGAGCATATTTTCAGAAGCCCTTTATGCCATACCTTGTCAAAGGCCTTGGATATATCAAGTGCTACTGCCCTAGCTTCACCTGCCTTGTGAAGTGTATGATACGTGCGTTCGGAGATGACCATTAGGATGTCTGCAGTAGATCATGCTTGTCTAAATCCATACTGGCGGTCAGATAGAAGTTTAGCATTAACTAAGTGCCGTACTATCGCTAGATTGATAAAGGATTCAACGATTTTGGCAAAGATCGGCAGTAGACTGATTGGACGATAGTTCTGAGGGTCGGTTCTATTCCCAGAACTGTACCACAGAGGCAATTTTCCAGCTATCGGGAAAGCAAGATTCAGCTAGGCATTTATTGTAGAGTTTGGAGAGGACAGGGGCCAGTTCAGCAGAGTATTTCTTTATTACTATTACAGATATAAGATCAGGCCCACAAGCTTTGGAGGTGTCAAGGTTTTTTATGATGTCTCTGACCTGGGATGGGGTGATGACCAGGTTATCAAGTGTGGCTTCGGTCCGCAAAGGGAATTCAGGGAAGGGGTGGTTATCTGAGTCTAAAGTAGAGTTAGAAGCGAAACGCTGGGCAAGTAGTTCAGCCTTATCAATGGCCATGCAGACAACATCATTGTGGTTTGATAGTGGGGGAATCGTTGATTGACCATTATTCACTACACTATTGTAGATTTTCCAGAAATCGCGAGTACCTAGTTTCTGTGACTAGATGCATTTTTTGTTAACTCATTATACCTTCTCTTTGCTTCGCCTATCACGGCCTTGTAATTATTTCTTGACTCTATAAATTTATGCCTATTAGTAGCTGACTTATGGCGGCCGAATTTACGGAATGCTTGTTGCCTCTCAAAAATGGCAGCTGCACATTCTGAGGTGAACCATTGGGGAGAGTGAGGCTTGCTAAAGAATTTTCGCTTGGGGACATAGGCTTCAATACCTGCTTTGACCCATTCAGTTAATTCGTTTGCACACTGGTTTGACGGGAGTGAGGTTTCCCTCCATGGGGCGTCACTGCTGTGATCTCTGATTGCCTCAAAATCAGCCTGCTCGTAGTATCTTGTGGTTTTGAGCAATGGTTCATCAGCTTTTGGACGCCATTTTAGGGTGATATGTATCATTATCATTGGCACAATGTGGTCAGCATTCCCGAGTGGCTATGAGCTTTCGTCACACAAGCCTCGGGTATTGAGGTCAAGAAGAGGTCTAGAAGTGAGGCTTGTTGGTCCACACGATCGGGGATGCGGGTCGGAAAATCAACAGTCTGAGAGAGGGAGTGAGCTAAGGAGAAGTTATACGTAGAGTTGCCGGCTGCGTCAGTAAGGCTGGAGAATCCCAACCAGTCGCGGTGGTGAGCATTAAAATCCCCAAATACATGTATTTGGGCATTCGAGTCAATTAAGAGTGCTCTATCTATGCTTTCAGAGACAGAGTTTAGCAGAGTACAGTCCTGGGTCGACGGGGAGCGGTATAGGAAATATAAGTAACTAACGTTGTGATGTAAAGTCAATCTAAAGCACATGTAGTCGTAGTCATCTGATTCTAACCTATGTTCTCTAGTCAGGGGGAGGGTGTTCCGAACATAAACTCCTAGCCCGTGCATGTGTTTGTCAGAGTCTTTACGGTAGAGTGGGAGGTAGTCAGTCATGTCAAAGTGGTGAGAAGAGATTGAGGATTGGAGGTTAGTTTCACTAAGAGCTAGGATATCCGGGGAGTTTGTCATGAGAAAGGTTTCTACGTCGTTGATGTTGGTTCTAAGTCCCCGGATATTTGAGAATGCAAGCCTCAAGGGCGGAGGCGAAAGTGTTTTTTGGGTGTCTGGTTTAGGTTTGATTTTATTTCTTTGTAATGGCATGTTTGTTTTGATTATAGAGTGGGTTGGCCAAGGTGGGTACTTGTTTGGTGCCAATAAGCTCACACAACCAATAAAAGGTCAATAAAAATGAGGCTTGTTGGTCTACTTGATGTGACTGCAATAAGAAAAAACAATGGTCAATATAATAGCAGTGACGTGAGCAGAGATAAAGACTCCTTAAATGTCAAGCAAGTATCATGAAACTGCAGGGCACTCATTAGCGACATTCCTAGCATGAGCTTAAAAGTATGAAAGGTATTCTGCCAAGGAAAGAAATTTACTTGCGTGAATCCGTCCAAATTAAAATAGGGGTCAGAATGTGATGGAACTCATCAGAAACAAAAGAAAAACAAAAAACTTAAATTCCTTAAACGAGGTGCGAATCTCACCTGCTGTGTCTAGACACACTGACGAGTCTTGAAAAGACGAAACACATGGATGACTATATTTTAATATATATATATTTATTTGAAAATTTCAGAAACTAGTCAACAGACGCATGAATTTATATCAATAAATGAAATTTATCAATCATTTAAAAAAAATATATTTTATAAATCCGAATTGACAGTCATATGTGTTTCGTCCTTTCAAGACTCGTCGGTGTGTCTAGACACAGCAGGTGTATCAACCCGAGATTCTCACCTCGTCACTACCTGTAATGACAGTCCGACGTTCTACTCCTTGAGCCGACTTGTATACTGATAAACGGAAGATATACACATACGTTTATGAACGAATGTTTTTGTTCATTTTCGTACTTTTTATACGATGTTGATATCTGAGAGGATTCTATTCATTTTACGGAAGGACTTTGTTTGACGCTAAAATGGAAACCATATTTTCCTCTCTTCCTTCATTTATCTTTATAATTGTTCTATCTCGTATATTGAGCTTTAACTATTTCACTATAGGTTCAATTATCTTAAAGTATACTTTTAGTCTCATAATTTATATATATATTTATATATATATATATATATATATATATATATAAATATAAACGTGATACTTAGAAGGCAATACAATGCAGAGTGTGACGGATAGACACAAGTTAGAGCAAATAAGACATATAAAATAACGCATCCCTTAATAAGTCTCGGGCCTATTCATCAACATAGTGTATCACTCTAGGAGGGGGAACGGATTCCAACGCTTTTCTCATAACTCAATGCCATTTTTTGTAGAAAATTGAGAAGAAACTTTTCTCAACTGCTTTACTTCCTCAAGGTTTTTCACCTTCCAACTTTTCTCCCCTTCCTTACTTTCACCTCCGAACTTTTCACCTCCCTACTTTTCTCCCCTTACCTTACTCTAACCTCCACACTTTTATCCCTTTCCTTACTTTCACCTCCCCACTTTTCACCTCCCCACTTTTCTCCCCTTCCTTACTTTCACCTCCCCACTTTTCTCCCCTTATTTACTTTCACCTCCCCACTTTTCACCTCCCCACTTTTCTCCCCTTCCTTTTTTCACCTCCCCATTTTTCACCTCCCCACTTTTCTCCCCTTCCTTTCACCTCCCCACTTTTCTCCCCTTCCTTACTTTCACCTCCCCACTTTTCACCTCCCTACTTTTTTCCCCTTCCTTACTTTCACCTCCCCACTTTTCACCTCCCCACTTTTCTGCCCTTCCTTACTTTCACCTCCCCACTTTTTTCCCCATTCCTTACTTTCATCTCCCCACTTTTCACCTCCCCATTTTTCACCTCCCCACTTTCCTCCCCTTCCTTTCACCTCCCCACTTTTCTCCCCTTCCTTACTTTCACCTCCCCACTTTTCTTCGCTTCCTTACTTTCACCTCCCCACTTTTCACCTCCCCACTTTTCACCTCCCCACTTTTCACCTCCCCACTTTTCTGCCCTTCCTTACTTTCACCTCCCCACTTTTTTTCCCTTCCTTACTTTCATCTCTCCACTTTTAACCTCCCAACTTTTCTCCTCCCCACTTTTCTCCCCTTCCTTACTTTCACCTCCCCATTTTTCACTTCCCCACTGTATGTATATATATATATATATATATATATATATATATATATATATATATATAATCAGGGCTTTACGCACTCCACTACTTTTTGAGCTGCTCCCGCTCTTGCTCCAACGCCCAAAATTGGAGCTGGCTCCTCTCACGCTCCCCATTTTCAAAACGGAGGCGCTCCTGCTCCAACTCCTATATAAAAGGAGCGGCTCTTTTTCAGCGCTCCATAATAAAAATATACCTTCTTTCATAAACGTTCTATTCTGCCAATGAGTGGTCGAAGGATAGGGGTGGGCGTCAAAGGATCAATGGGTTGAGATGTCACTTTAAGTGTAAGACCGTAAGATAATATTTGACAAAATCTCGCTAATATTTTGAGAGTTATAGGAGAACATGTCGGACGAAGTATAGGATTATACGTAAATTTTCGTTTCCTGAGAACAAGAAAACAATTTTGCTTTTTTAAATACATGGAAATTTTCTAAGAATTTAAAGCCAGTTTAAATGACTTTCTACTCGATAGTTTATAAATTCCTTTCAAGTTTTGCACACACACGAAATAATTGATGTTTTGTCAATTAAAATGGCTGACTTGTTTACGAAGAAATCTAAATGAATTATGATGGATTTAATCTTGTAACTTGATTACGAACCGGCTTGAAATAATAACATTATTTAGACAACGATTTTTTACATGGGGAGAATGGGGGGTGGTGCTTTGTTAACTATTCTGTACTTTCACGTAACAATTTAATAAACAGAAGATATCGTAAAAATTGAATGTAATTTGAAAATTTTATGTAAAAAATAACCTGGTCCAAACTTTTAATTTCGTAACGTAATTACGAACCGGATTGAAATAACATTATTTAGAAAGCCATTCTTAACATGGAGTGAGGGGGGCTTTGTTAACTATTCTGTACTTTCACCTAACAATTTAATAAACAAAAAATATCGTAAAAATTTAATTTAACTTGAAAATCTTATCTAAAAAATAGCCCGGTTCGTAAACTGCACAAGTACCAAAAAAATAATATAAAAAATATTCTTCACTGGGGAGAGGGTAGCCCCGTATTTACAAGTATATCTCCTGTAAAAACGGTTCTAAAATATATTTTCAATCGATATTTATTCGATAATTGCCGAATTTTCCTACTTGGCCAAAATTGCCGAGTTTCCGTTGCCGAATTTTCCATTGACGAATTTTCCGTTGCCGAGTTTTCCGTTGCCGAGTGTTCCTTTGACGAGTTTTCCTAAATTGTGTATTATACATACATACTTCTATCCAGTCAAGCAGACTATCTAGTCTAAGAGAAGAAAACCAACATAACTTTCACTATACACTTAGGAACGGTATGAATCCACATATATCCTCCCCAAAGTTATATGAATTAAATAGTAGGGTAGACTGTACTGAAACCTTGATTGGGCAAATAACCTCCCCTATCTAGAGTGCTAATTTTCGGAGTTTTTATTCAACAGAAAGATACCAGTGTACTTTTTAAAAGGGCCTTAGTAATTATCTCAGGTCAGCTAGTAAACCTTTTGTAATTCTCTCTTGCCCCCCTCCCGACCTGCACTCAGATGGTGTCAAAATCGTTCGTACCCCTAACTCAAATGTATTTCAACTTTCTTTAATCTTTCCAATGAAATAGAACGCTCAAGTCACTGACTGCAATAAAAACTTAATGACGCCTTTGATCTGTCTCATCGCTTGATAGCAAGTCGACGGGGTTGGGGGTGGGGGGTAACAAATAAAACAATTTAAAAAAAGATTGTTAAAACATTACAATTAAATCGTCTTCCGCCTGAGCCCCCTCCTTCTCTCTACCAGAGATATAATTTTTTTAAATAATTCAGAGTAAACTCTGAGACTTTCTTTAATTTTCCGTTATATTGCTGAATAAAAAACTAATGTTTAAAAAAAATCAAATAATTTTGGAGCGAGGAGTGCGGAGCGATAAAACCACCGCTCTTTAGTTCCAAATGGAGTTGCTCCCGCTCAACTCCTGCTGAATATAAAATGAGCCCTCCTCTCCTTCGCTCCAGCAAAAAGAAGCGTGCTCCTGGAGCGCGCTCCTTTTTGGAGGGCTCCGTAAAGCCCTGTATATAATGATGTGTGTATGTATGTATAACTTAAGAACTTAGTTGAAGGGATCTTTAAAAAAAATCAATGGTTGTATGAATAAGTCATATAATACAAAACATGTATTATATATATACATAATTTTACTAATAAAAACCAGTAAATGGACACAATGATTGAGTTTAAAGGTTGACTGGCGATAGTTTTGTTAATAAGTGATGTTCAGTACAACTTTTGTGGTTTTCGTTCAACTGCTGATCTTTGTAGCAGTTATCCCCTCCTTTCAAAACATAACTGCACTAAGCGGCCGGTAGGTGTCGCTGTTCAGCGTCAGGTGGCGCTGAAAGCGACCAGGAGTTATCCACCCTTAGGGGATATATAACCATGAGACACCGGAAAAAGGCCTCTTCGCTATTCAATTGGCCTCGCTGAACGACACTAAGACACCAGCGCTCCGACAACACATGTTCAACAACGGTAAGAGTTCTCAACTCATTTTCTTTGTATATGGTTTTCAAGGACTTTCCCACGCCGGACTCATTTCTTCACATACTCTTTTTAAGAACTGTTTTCTATCGACACACATACATACACCACACACGTAATCATCCCACATACACACACGTTCAATAAACCTTATTTGAACTACCTCCTTTTGTTTGTTAATTATTACTTTGTTTTTGCATGCAACAATTGCTTGATTTTATGAACTCGCTTATAGTCGGGAACGCGACCCGATTCTAACATCTTGTAACTGAGCAGATCTGTTGGTTTATTGATAGTTCAGGACGAAAATAGGGCAATTGCGCTTGACATTTCCAAGGCGTTCGACAGAGTTCGACATTCTGGTCTTCTGCACAAACTTCAGGGTTATGGTATTGATGATAAGGTTCTTGACATTATTGGGTCTATTCTTTCTGATTGAAGCTTGTATTGATGGTAAGGTTCTTGACATTATTGGGTCTATTCTTTCTGATTGAAGCTTGTATTGGTGGTAAGATTCTTGACATTATTGGGTCTATTCTTTCTGATTGAAGGTTGTATTGCTGGTAAGGATCTTGACATTATTGGGTCTATTCTTTCTGATTGAAGCTTGTATTGGTGGTAAGATTCTTGACATTATTGGGTCTATTCTTTCTGATTGAAGCTTGTATTGGTGGTAAGGTTCTTGACATTATTGGGTCTATTCTTTATGATTGAAGCTTGCGAGTAACATTGGATGCTGTCTCTTCATTCTTATTTCCTGTCCATGCTCACGGCTTTATTCTAGGCCCAACATGGTGTCTTCTAGAGAATATTATTCTGAAAATAAATATCCATGCTCTATTCTGGTGGTGCTTCATGTCCATGTCCCTCGGATCAGTTGAAATATGCAGCTGATCTAGAAGTTGATCTGGGTTCATTAGTGGATTGGGGTATGAAATCGCTTGTTTCATTTAATCCAGTTAAGTCTCAGCTCGTGTCTTTCAATCGTAGGCGTGTCCCTTTTCTTCCTGAGATTCTCATGGATGGCTTTGCTCTTGAGGAGAAATCAACTCGCATCAAATTTTTCTTAGCGTTCATACATTAGATCCATTGCTTAAAGTCGGTTCTCTCTATCGCTCCAAACATTTTCTCACACCCGAGGCTATTCTCTATCTCTACAAATCTACTATCAGACCATGTTTTATAATTTATACTTTTATAATTTATGATTCTATAATTTATACTTTTATAAGTTTTAGTTGTGGAATTTCTGAATAATAGCGCCTTTCTCTTTACAAAAAATTAAATCATTTTTTTATTTAGTTTTTTATTATTTTTTTATTATTTTTATTATTTTTCATTTTTTAATTATTTTTGTATTAATATTTTTTAAAAATATATTTTTAGAAATTTTTTTTTTTTAATTATTTTTCAAAATTATTTTTAATTAATAATAATAAAACTACTTTACAAAAAATTAAATCATTTTAAAAAAAATTTTTAATTATTAAAAAAAACTTTTTTTTAAATTATTTTAAAAATCATTTTTTAATTAATTAATAATAAAACTACTTGAGACAAAAAAAATGGAAAATATCTCAATTGAAATGACTACATGGCGACGACATTTTTAATATATATAAATATATTTGATTCTGCAGAAAAATAGTCCTTGATTTGCCTTCAGAAGTCGTCAAATGGTATGGATTGGAGAGGGATTGATGTCGCTAGGCTTTGACAACCCAAAACATGCTACAAGATTGATAAGGGCACCTCAGGCGATTAGCAATAAACTAACTCCTTCTCAGAGAGAAAATAAAGCCTGGGAGGGTGGACATCCTAGGATTGAACAGAATCATACTTCACATTGACAGCAACAAAGCCACCAAGTTATGACCATTCAAAGTTCGCCGGAAATTAGAAAAGTTGGCGTCTTGTGTGCTATTGGTCGCAAAACCCATTTTAACCGTGTATAACTGAAAATGCATTCTTCAAACAGATGAAAAATCCTTACAAATGTGATGTCATCTTGTGCTAAATTAAAATTAAAACTAATAGAAGCAATAATTATCAGATCAAACCAGCCTAAACATTGGGCAAAATCCCATTACCATTTAAAAAAATTTTTTTTTTAATTTTTAGATGATTATATGTAGTTTTAAGAGTTTGGGAGGAGGTGGGGGTGGCTTGCCACTCTGACTTCGGGTAAGTGGTAGGGCTAGGGGAAATTATTGGTGAACGCCTTGAAAAGAAAAAAACAGAACAATTATTTTAGAATTTGGAGGGGGGGGGGATTGGTTTCACGTAAATTTAATGTGAAATGGTTCACTATTTCCGGGCCATTCTAGCGTTTTAGGGCATTAATAAAAAAATTTTCTATGTGAAATAAGCCTGTACGTTTTTCTTTGCTTTAAACAATTATGTCTGGTTTTAATGGCCTATTTGTAGGATGTGGGCTTGCCACTCAGACTTAGGATTAGTGATAAAGGTAAGGAAGGGGGTTTTTGTTTTGGATGGAGGTTGCCATTTGGACTTAGGGTTAAGGCATGGCCATCGTAATAGTAAACTAGTTTGCTATATTACGTAGGTCACGGTTAAGGTAGTTTTTTTGTTTTTTTTAGGGGATTGCTTGTCACTCAGATTTAAGGTTAATGGTACACGACACGTTCAAGAGAAGGCATTTTTTAGGAGGTGGGCTTGTCACTCGAACCTAGAGTTAGTGGTAGATTAATTATTTTATATATTTTCGGCTTAAAAAAATATTTTGAAAATTGCACTGTCGCATTGACAGCAACAAAGCCACTGTCGGACTGATGTGTTTGATAATTCCAACTAATCAAATGAAAATTCTGTATTTCATCTAATTTTCATTGTCTTTCAAAAATTTTATTATTCGGACTAATATTATCAATTCAAAGATGAGAACAGTAGTCCGAATAATCCAATTAATACAAAATTTTCATTGTTTTATGAATCTTTTTTTGCTTGAAAAAAACATTTTCTAATTAAATAATATTTCTTTTATCTTGACTTATCTTTTGTTTCTTTTAATTATTTTGAAAAAAATTTTTTTTTAAGTTTTTTTTTTTAAATTGTTTTTTTTTGAAAAAAATTGTTTTTTTGCAGTTTTTTGTTTCTTTTAATTTTTTTGAAAATAATTGTTTTTTGAAGTTTTTTGTGTCTTAATTTTTTTGAAAATAATTGTTTTTTTGAAGTTTTTTGTTTCTTTTAATTTTTTTGAAAAAAATTGTTTTTTTGAAGTTTTTTGTTTCTTTTAATTTTTTTGAAAATAATTGTTTTTTTTGAAGTTTTTTTAAGTTTAACTGAAATCATTTCTGGTATCTAAGAAGTTTGAGACATTAAATCATATTGGCGGGTGATGCTGATGTTTTGCTGAGATTTGACTTTTGAACAAAAAAAGTATTAAGTCAACGACTCGGTAGCGTTGCTGCTCGTTCTTGGATGAATTTGTTGAGATGTTCAAAACCAGGGTGGGTCAAGTATGGGCGATATGTCATCTTCTCTGCCAGCCATTGTCTGTGTCCAACATCACGTCAGGGTCACCACTGACAGGATTCCAAGTCGATGCAAGCACAGCGCCGGATTTCCCGTATATATATATTTGCGTTCACAATACAAGCATCTGCAAATGAGAGCAAAGTAACAAGTCGAAGACAATATTATGGTTCAATAACATTTATTGCATGGAGAACCGACTATGTTGATTAAAACGTATCCAAAGTAAGTGTAGATGGAATGATGTGTGTGTGTGTGTACGTATGTGTGTGCGTAGGTCAAGACTGTGTCCATCGGGAATATCTATTGTAGAGAGTCTGAGTATTGTGTGTGTATGCGTGTGAGTGGTTAAAAGTTCTTACGAAGATAGTGTCCTTGTGTGTGTGTGTGTATGTGAGCACATGGTGATAGCAGCCATCAGCCCGAATAGAGAGAGAGAGACGGTCTGGCTGATGTTATCTGTAGCAGGGCGTGAGAGAGAAAGGGGCAAGAGCGAGACTGTGTATCCCTTTTTATGAGGCAGACCAGGATGCCACCCGGCGTCACGACAAGGGGAGATAAATCGAGTTTGGTGCCACCCGGTGGTATGTGTGTGTAATTGTGTTTGAGAAGGGAGGGTTACATCATGAATTAGCTCTCCCTCCGGGCGACGAGCCACATATGTGGGTGTTGCAAGTGTATCTAAAACGAAGAAAATATAATTCAATAAAACATTTATTGTATGCAGAACCGACTATGAAATAGTGTTCATTAAAATGTATTCAAAGTAAATGTAGTTGGAATGATGTATGCGTGTGTGTGTGTGTGTGCGCGCGCTTGAGTGTGTGGGTGTGCTTGTGTATGTGTGCTTGTGTGTGTGTGCGCATATGACAATAGTTTAAGTCATTTTGTTACAAATAATTTTCTTTTGATACTATCCTGTCACCTTTGAGACTTTGATCACTCAGTTGTCTCAATTAAAAATCAAAACGCTTGTCAAATATTTAAGGGCTGATTGGAACAGCTTAAGTACCTTCATATCTTAAATCCCTGTGAAATCTATTTTTCAAAAAGGATTTCGTGCATAGCATTCGATCTATCTGAGCGATTGATCGTTGGTATTGAGAGCTTTATACACTCCAAAATAATATGCCGAGACCTAGCAGTCAGCCATAGTACAGCTCTGAAATGTACCCCCGCTATTGTTCACAAAACATACTATTTCAATTGCTTTAAGCGAAATAGATGCTCTGAAACCAAAAAAAACTTTAAAACAGCCTGAAACCACTGCAAAGAGTTATAGAACACGCGAAAGAGTCATATCCCCAATCTGGTAAATCTTGGGTGATCGATCAGAGGTTTGGTTACTATTGTTATGATATTAAGGGGTACGGAATTAATTACAACTCGCAATTAATTACAACTCAGAATTAATCACAACTTGGAATTAATTTATCAATTTTATTTGTTATTCAACTAATAAATCTCATTTTATTTCTTTCATTTGCAAAATTATATTGTACGAATTAAAAGAAAAGAAGTTTTATTTCATTTTAATATCAAGAATTACGAGATTTCTAATTCATAAGCGACATAAAATTACTTCCGGTTTGTAATTAATTCCGTCACCCAATATTAATACGGGAATTAAGACCTGGGCACCGACAATCTAGAAAACCGGTGCTAGGGGCGTGTGTAACACCGAATGAAAGATAAATAAAAGACAGGAAAAAACTTCACGAGGGCAGAAATGGGGGGGGGGGGTATGAAATATTTATCACCGTACTTAAGTAATCTTTCGTTTTGTAGGGAAAAATCAAGCTTCCCAAAAAGGGGCACTCTGGATCTTACCTCAGTTTAGAAGGATTTTTCCATACTACACATTGCTCCTAGCCTGAGGAGGCAAAACGGATGATTACGCAAGTTATTTTAATAAATAAACGAAATATATACGCTTTTAAAAAAATCGGCTGACTTGTAATCTTTCGTTTTGCCTCCCCACGAGGGCGGAGTTAGACTTCAAAAATCAGTTTCTAAACGGAAGCAATTTAAAATTTATGAAGTTTTTTCCTTTTTTTTCTGTAAGCAACAATTATAAACAAATAAATAAAACTTCGCTAGTTACTCGCCTCCCTATGAAAAGAAAAAAAAGTATCCACTTTTTCTTAAAATACACAACACGAAATATAGAATTGCGTTTAAAATTTGTTTTTTATTTAGTAAATAAAAGTAAAAAAAAAATGATAAATTGTTTTGTTTATTGCAAAACGACAGATTACAAGTCAGCCGATTTTTAAAAAAGCGTATACATGTTAAAAGAAAAGTTGTTTTGTAAATAGTGACACAAAAACATGTTTTAAAAGAAAACATGTTAATATTTATTTGTTTTATTTATGAACTCTCTGCCTTAAAATAAATATTAACATGTTATAAAAGATCTATTTACAAGTGTTTTGTAAATAGAGACCACGTGTATTGCGAGGTCAACCGGTGATTCTAAAATATGTCCCGCGTCTTGTGTTAATGATCTGGGGTCCCTATTCTTCTCTTGATCCATTAATTATTTATTTTGTTTATTATTTATTTATTTTGTTTATTTTGTTTATTATTTATTTATTTTGTTTATTATTTATTTATTTTGCTTATTATTTATTTATTTTGTTTATTATTTATTTATTTTGTTTATTATTTATTTATTTTGTTTATTTTGTTTATTATTTATTTATTTTGCTTATTATTTATTTATTTTGTTTATTATTTATTTATTTTGTTTATTTTGTTTATTATTTATTTATTTTGCTTATTATTTATTTATTTTGTTTATTATTTATTTATTTTGTTTATTATTTATTTATTTTTATTATTTATTTATTTTGTTTATTATTTATTTATTTTGAGGGTGGAGGAGAAGACCAGTGTTTTTCTTTTGGAAAAGACTGAAAATAAAACTAATTTTGTTTCACTGTAAAAAAGTTAGACATAAGTTCAGTTTATAGGGGGGGATATGAACAATACACATAAGTACCCTTCCACATATCCCCTTTCGCCCCATCTTTCTTTTCGTAATAAGGGGGATGTTATAATATTAATAGTGGGCACCAGAAATCTAGAAAACCGGTGCTAGGGGCGTGTGTAACACAGAATGAAAGATAAATAAAAGACAGCAAACACATACTCGTGTTCTGCCAATCTACAGACATCTTGTCTCTTTTATTATGCATCTCTTGGAACAACTAGTATTGGATTAAAGCATTATATCCCAGAACCGGTAAGCAGTAATTTATATCCATGTCTCATATATTACACTTTATGAATTTCTAGAGAGAAAGCCCCACGTGCGTTCGCACGGGAATACAACATAAGTTTTAGAGACTAACAAACAGAGTCCTGAACCTATGTGAGACCTTTGTCCCAAGCATCATTTATGAACTACTAGCGGGGCTACCCGGCGTTGCTCGGGGTCATAAAAACATATAATTGAGGAGAAATCGCGTGTGTAACATCTTTATATTCAAACTTCTATTTCCCCCCCTCCTCTATAGCCGTCTATTTATCTTTCTACGTTTCTCTTCCCTGGTCGCCCCATTTCACCGCTACTTTTTAATTTTGCCTTTTGCGAAAGCTGCTTCTTCCCCACCATTTCTCCTACGTTGCCCAGGGCAATAGTATGACATATTTCTATAAAAAGTACCACTTCTATCTGCGCTTTCTATATAGGTACTTATCTCCTCTCCGGTATTCATACTATATACGTATGTATCGCCACCGTGGTGCGCAGACTATATACGTACCTATCGTCGCCCCAGTGCCCATACTATATACGTACCTATTGCCGCCCCGGTGCATATACTATATAAGTACCCATTGCTGCCCCGGTATGCATGCTATATACGTACCTATCGCTGCCCCGGTGTGAATGCTACATACGTACCTATTGCTGCCCCGGTGCAATGCTACATATGTTCCTATCGCAGCCCCAGTGCAAATGCGAAATACTTTTTTTGCAAAATCAATAGTTTATGTTGTATTTGCTGGATATTTTCTGCTGAAACACCCCTAGTTTATTAAGCGTGTCTCAAATTATTGTGAATGATTGGGTAAAAGAAGATGTCTATTTATGAGAGAAAAGTTCGGTGTCTGAGATTTTTGTTTATTGGTTTTCGAAAATATATGTAGGGCTTTTTTTCATTGCATTTAATATGAAATGTGTGGGGTATTGCAGTGTTTTTAAAGAATTTGTGATGTATTTGATTTATTCATCTATATATAATGTACTACAGATTCTGAAAGCACGGAGGAAAAAGCCAATTGTTTTTATCTTGTTATGGTGTGAATAGAAATGTATATAGTCGTTTTTGTGTGTGATTTTGCGATGCACTTTGAATGATAGTTTGTTTAGATTTTATTATCAGTATTTAAAAAAGGTAATCGAGATATTTATCTCTGTTACATCTGTAAATTTTAAAATAATTTACAGATCATTATGAATTTTGGAACACAGCTGCTAGACGTAAGGTGTCGTAATGTGGACTATATTGTAAAGGGTAAGGTTTAGGGTAAGGTGTTAGGTTTAGGGTAAGGGTTAGGGTGAGGATAAGGTTTAGGTTTAGGGTAAGGGTTAAGTTTAGGGTGAGGTTTAGGGTTAGGGTTAAGTTTAGGTTTAGGGTGAGGTTTAGGGTAAGGGTTAGGTGTTAGGGTTAGGGTAAGGGTTAAGTTTAGGGTTAGGTTTAGGGTGAGGTTTAGGGTTAAGTTTAGGTTTAGGGTGAGGTTTAGGGTAAGGGTTAGGGTTAAGTTTAGGGTTAGGTTAAGGGTTAGGTGTTAGGTTTAGGGTGAGGTTTAGGGTTAAGTTTAGGGTGAGGTTTAGGGTAAGGGTTAGGGTTAGGGTTAAGTTTAGGTTTAGGGTAAGGGTGAGGATAAGGTTTAGGGTAAGGTTTAGGGTTAGGTTTAAAGTAAGGTTTAGGGTAAGGGTTAAGTTTAGGGTGAGGTTTAGGGTTAAGTTTAGGTTTAGGTTTAGGGTTAGGGTTAAGTTTAGGTTTAGGGTGAGGTTTAGGGTAAGGGTGAGGATAAGGTTTAGGGTTAGGTTTAAAGTAAGGTTTAGGGTAAGGTTTAGGGTTAGGTTTAAAGTAAGGTTTAGGGTAAGGGTTAAGTTTAGGGTTAGGTGTTAGGGTTAGGGTAAGGGTAAGGGTTAAGTTTAGGGTGAGGTTTAGGGTTAGGGTGAGGGTTAGGGTTAAGTTTAGGGTGAGGTTTAGGGTAAGGGTGAGGATAAGGTTTAGGGTAAGGTTTAGGGTTAGGTTTAAAGTAAGGTTTAGGGTAAGGGTTAAGTTTAGGGTTAGGTTTAAAGTAAGGTTTAAAATAAGGGTTAGGGTTAAGTTTAGGGTTAGAGTTTTTAAGTTTTATCTTTTGCTGCTCTTTGTCTCATATTGTATTAGGAAGCTGAAGAAAGATATATTGCGTATCAATTGACAGTATCCTTCATTTCCACAAAGCCACCATTGAATATTATTGTCACATCTGGGCTGGTGCACCAACCACTAGTTTCTTCCTTTTAGACAAGGCCCAAAAAAGGGTATCTTATCTGATACTATCCATCACTATCATAAGTAAGTAAACTTAGTTCATTCGTGCTAGAAAATACATAGAAGACATTGCCAAGACTGCTGCAAAAAAGGTGGGATCCTTCTACTGTGCTAGTAAACTCCTGACATTATCCTTTATCTCCACAAAGCCACCATCTGCTAATGCATGGAGTATTGTTTTCACATCTGGACTGGTGCACCATCCACTAGTCTCTCCCAAGCCTTATATCTAGAAACCTTATTCCTATTTTGATCAAAATCCATTACATTATTTTGATTCTAGAAAATGTCTTAAATGTAAGTTTAAGAAATTGAAATTCAGAGAATCTTGCTTAATTTAAGGCAAATCTGAAATATTTGAATTATCAAATGGGGGGTTGTGCCCATATTATGCACCCTAAATTAATTCCCCAAACAGAACAGATTCCACCACTTTTATGTCCTCTAACGAAGATTAAAATCAAGTTATAATGATACTAAACCTTATATTTGGAATCCTTTTTTGAATTTTGATCACACTCCATTACATCATTTTGAATTCTAGAAAATGTCGAAAATATAAGAAGAAATTGAAATTCAGAGAATCTGGCTTAATTAGTGTCTAATGACTATGGATCAAATTTAATGCAAATCTGAA